>ML372636.1:18363-67383 GCA_005239525.1 Nicotiana knightiana | reverse complement strand
GGGGGGGGAGTATGTAGGAGAATAGATGGGGTAATAGGGGGTTATGGCATTTTATGCATTAGGTGAGTATTTGGACCCACTACAATTTTAAAGGACAACTAAGGCTTTGGCACTGTTCTTTTAGAATCAAGAAAACAGGAAATCATGTCCCCTCTTTTCCACAGTTCCTTTTTGTAGTGTTTGATTTGATGCTTTCCTTCTAAACATATATAATCTCTTCGTGTTTTTATCACATACTTTCAATCTTTTCTATGTGTAATAATAATTCATATAACTTTTATAATCTATGTTATCAACTTCAGACACTAGAGTTTTAACTTTTAATCTTACAACTGTTTCAATTCTCAAATGCAAAGGAAAACATAATATAACAGCTTCACCGAAAAAAGCACATTGTCACATTATATTGATATTGATTTGGATTTAGTCGTGTCCTAATGTAAGTATCGGATATTGAGTGAAAAATAATATTTGGAGTCGTCTTGTTAAGGAGCATTTTACTGTCTAATTAAGGATTTTTAATCGATCACAAATACAGACGCCGAACATCGGGTGAAAAATCTAAAAAAAAAAAGAAAATCGACTCTATAGATGCATAAAACTTAAAAGAAATAAAAATTTTAAAACTTAGAAGATAGCTCGGTGCACGGAACATTCAATTTGAAAAAGAAAGGTCAGCCATTAGAGGGTTTATATAGATTGCTTGTAGAATATAATTATCTCTTTCTATGATCCAAGTAGTTACTCTGTGTAGTAAGACTGCAAACTGTTGGGTTTAAGCTTGGTTAACTTAAAATAAAGAGTGAATAGGAAACAGAGGAAAAATAAAATATTTGAATTTCTCTCCTTGTCAAAGAGACATTGTCTGGTATTGGAGGAAGAAATTTCTTTTGATGGGTATATATATACAATGGTTCTTCTTCGAATTCTTAAAGAGTTGAGAAGAAAGCAAGCCTCGTGCCGTTGTTGTCACTCGGCTCGGCTTCGGTCAAAGAATGATTAATTAATCTTTTTAGACAAAATTTCTTTAATTACTTAATAAAATATTAATCAAATTAGCCAAATATCCAACCCAAACATAATCTGTGCGCGACCCGATTCACTTTCTTCCCGGATTTTTATTTAAATTTTCCTCCCATTTTTAAGTGATTGTTCTGAAGGGTTGTGAACTTTCAGAAACAATACTTCCATGGGCTATAAATTCGTTTGATTCCTCTGATTTTTCCTTACGAATTTTCTGAACTTCAAGATTTCTTCTTCTTTTGCACAAATCTATTCCAATGTGTGTTTTACCAAAAAAAGTTTCAAACACTTTTTGTCGAACCGATTAATGAGAAAATAGGGGGTGAATCCTAGTTAAACATAATAACTACTAGATCTGAAGTTTAGATATATTGATGAGGTAGGGCCGTGTCCGATATTAATGAATGCCAACTAAAAATGTTCAATGATTGTTAATGAATGTCGCAATAAAAGTATACAATAAATGTAGATAATGGCAATAAATGTAATAAAAAGGAATTTGTCACCCAAATGTTAGATGACCTAGATGATTCCCCTTTCTGACAACAATGTGAGATAATAGAAAACGAGGGTGGATAAGAAATTCCTGGATCTTGTGAATAAAATATGTATATTGAGTCATGGAATCAGTGGACAAAACAAACTTTTGTATCTTCTTTATAGTCAACCATTTACAATATGTTCTTATCAGAAAAGTGAAGATCCTCTTTTGTTCCTTATCTCTTCCTATTTATAGGGAATATTCCTAGGAAACCCTAAAAAGTACAATTAAAGGAATATTTCATTCCTTCTAACTATTCTAAAACTTATTCTGACTGTTACTGTTACTCGGTCTCTACACGACCTCGACACTAGTCCTTCTCTAGGAAACTCCTCGCCACTGAGTCGTGGTCGGCTTCGACCTCGACTGCATCTCGCCCATTTGCAATCATTAAGTTCAGCCCAATTTTTGACCAATACAGTTAGTCCCTCCGCTTGTCGAGGTCGTCCTCTTGGATGTTCTCGATGAACAGATTCCGTCTACAGTCGGTCAAAGGAAATTTGGTCGTGATGACTGAATCGAACCAGTCGAGGTTGAACTGGTGACGGTCGCTTATAGGGCCGTGGTTGGCGTGACTAATGTAGGATGATGTCATGGCCACGCGCGTCATCTTTACGCGTCTTCCCAATGTAGTGTGTCGCTTCCTGTACCTCTGTTGCTTCGATTTTGGTGCCACTAACGGCTCTTTGACTTGATTTGGGCGCTACCATACCCTATAAATAGCAGAGGGGGTTCCATTACCGAAACTTCAGCATTTCCTGTTCTACACGCACTTTGCTCATTCTTCAGCTTCTTCTCCAATCTCTGTCTCCGATTTTCTTCTGTTCCTTTGGTTTCAGCTTCCGATTTATTTTCCTGTCGGTACTTTCTTTTTTCGGCTCCACCATACACACTTTGTTAAGAAAAATGTCAAATTCTCTTCAAAATCCTGACACAGGCTCCGATGCCACCCCGTTATCAGTAGCCATTCCTTCCGGTGGCGGTGAACCCATTGTTGAGGAAGATGAGAGCTTCCCCACCGTGGAGGAAGTAGTTCCTCAGAACCCTTCGGTTAGGAACAACTTTCCTAAAGACCTACCCCTGCTCCTGCTCAGGTACTCTCCAAAATAGGGCCGAGTCAAATAGCCGCCCTCCGGTCTAAGTTCGAGATCCCTCCTCACGTCGATATTATTCCCGCGGGGCGCGACATAATACAAGTTCACCGGCCTGGGTATTACGCTTGTACGTCTACCCATTCTTGGTGAGTTATTCTCTTCCTCTACCCCCACTAGCGGAGGAGTTCTGCCGTGTTTACGGCATCTGCCCGAGCACAGCTCTCCCCTACTTGTACAAGGTTTTTCTAATGCTGGCGAAGTTTGCAGAGTTGGCCTGCTGCGAGGTCTCTATCCGTCATCTGCTGCATCTCTTCTCGCCCAGTTTCTATAGAGGCACGTTTATTCATCTCCGACATTGTGGGACCAAAGGATCGGTGGTTGGGATGGATGACAAGGCAAGCCGGCGGTTCTGGTGTAAATACTTCTTCATTAGAACCAAGCACTTAGTGGCGGACCCGACCGAGTTCCCCGAGCAATGAAACTTCAATCTCATCATCTCGTTTTTTTTTTGGTTCTCGACTTACTCATGGCTTTCCTGCTTTCAGCTGAGAGGCGTCCACCCTCTCTCATTTTTGGCATTGAAGATTGGGTAACTCGCGTTTTACCCCATACTGCGGGAATCCGGGACTGGGCATCCTTTCACAGGCGAGCTTCCAAGAAGGCGAAGGCTCCGGTGCCTGCATTTTGCCAGGCAGTCACCTCGGCCGGAATATAATTCATACTTGCCGAGTCTGTACGAGGGGATCAGACTCAAGCTCTATTATTAGGGATTCTGCCCCTCGGGCTATTGCTATCACGGATGAGATCTCTTCTCAGCCCATCCTGCACCTAGTCGACGAGTCGTCTCACGGCGAGGAGGAGGCATCACCGAGGAAGAGACGAAGGGTGGAGACTGGGAAGGCCACTGTTGCTGATGCAGAGTCGGAAGGGCTCATCGCCCTGGAAGCGGAGTCGACGCCTTCACTAAATATCGAGGTTGCTCCTGCACAGGCTGCCATCATGGAGGAGAGTCCATCCGCGCTCAAGGGGGTTCGTGGTAGAGGGGAGCCTACACGGGCAGTTGAAGTTGGCTCATCATCAGCGGTCAAGAGAGATAGAGTCGTTCATATGGAAGATGATAATTCTGTCTACGACATCGACCTTGAGGAGGTACGGGCCTTGGAGGAGAGGGTTACTCGTGTGGAGATAAGGACGGAGGGTCCGAATCGGCACATAGTCATCCCTATGAACTATAACCTCTTGGTCGACTCAGAACGGGAAACATTGTCCTTTGCTCCATTGTGTGCGGAAGACGAGAATAGGACGTTGTATACGCTGAGAGACGCGGACCTGTCTCTGGGTATATCGGGCATGGCTTTGCGAGTAAGTTTTACTTCTCCCCCGCTAAGTTTATCCATTTCATATGTGCTTTTTATTCTTGATGACTTGCCTTGCTTTGTGTGTTAGAATCTCATCTTGGAGATTGAGTGTGACGGCGAGAAGGGCATAGGACGGCTCTCTTCAAGAGGATGGAATCCAAGTATGGGGAGTATCTCTCCAAGCACCGAACGCAGGCCAAAATCATTAGCGAGGACGATCAGTTTCAGTCATTTTGCTATGAAATCAAGCAGAAGGACGAGGAGCTGAAGGAAAAAGATGAGGAAATTTTGAGGGTCATCGGCCGGTGCAGCGTGTTGGAAGGGACGCTAAGGTCTAAGGACGATGAACTTCAGTTGAGTAAGGGGTGATGGTTGAGAATGCAGACCTCCAAGCGCAGGTGGCGTCTTTAAAGGCCGAGCTAGAGCAAAGCGAAACTAGGGTCGTCAACTTGAGGGCGGAGTTAAGCACTAGGGTCGAAGAGTTGAGCCTAGATGAGAAGACCAGGATGGCTGCCGTGGCAGAAGCGGCAGCTCTAAGTGGTACCTTATGTGTTTGTAGGCCTGAGCGAGCTAGTGAAGCGAAGACTTCGGCGCTCAAGGTGGAAAGGTTGGAAGAACGGATTGAGGGTTTAGAGGCAGAGCTGTCTGGGCTAAATGAGTAGGTCGTCACCTAAGGGACGATAAAGAGCAACAACAGGCCCAACCGTCTATTTCTCGTACTTTTGTCGATCTTAGTGTGTGACGGGAATTTTGTGAGATGTGGGTTCACGCTGAGGCCCAACTTGAAATGTATAGATCTTTGAAGGCGGCCGAAAATGTTTTCGAGTCGGAATTTGAGGATGTTCATGTCAAGGCATGCGCAGCTCGTGGCGCCTGCGGTTACGACCCTGGTATACCCGGTGGGTATGATGATGAAGACGCCTTGGATGATCTTGCCCCCGACCCTTGGTATGATGATGAGTATATCGGCAATGCTGATGGGGATGATGCGGCGTTAAGCCTTTGTACTTGGTTTTTTTTTTTGGCTATTTTTTTGTGGGGGCGTCTCTCAAGACCTTTGTAAAATGTATTGGAGTTGAACAACTAAAATGGAACAATTGTCTTTTGGCCGTGTATTTTCGGATTTTCTTTTCTTTTTCTGTTGGTGTCTTCTTTTGTGAGTAAGTCTTTGTCTTTAGGTCAATTGGTTGTAAAGTTGATTTGGACGAAGTATAGATTGATTCGAACGAGTTCGAATGTAGATCGATTCAAGGTACAATGTGGACTTGAAATAATTCGATCGAGGTCGAATCTAAGTTAATTCAAGCGAGGTCGAATGTAAGTTGATTCGAGCGAGGTTGAATGTGAATTAATTCGAGCGAGGTCGAATGTATGTTAATTCAAGCGAGGTTGAACGTGAGTTAATTCAAGTGAGGTCGAATGTAAGTAGATTCGAATGAGGTCGAATGTAAATTAATTCGAGCGAGGTCGTATATAAGTTGATTCGAGCGGGGTCGAATGTGAGTTAATTCGAGCGAGGTCGAATGTGAGTTAATTTGAGCGAGGTCGAATGTAAGTTAATTTGAGCGAGGTCGAATGTAATTTGATTCAAACGAGGTTGAATGTACGTCAATTCGAGCGAGGTCGGATGTAATTTGATTCAAACGAGGTCGAATGTGAGTTAATTCGAGCGATGTCGAATGTGAGTTAATTCGAGCAAGATCGAATGTAAGTTGATTCGGAGCGGGGTCGAATGTCAGTTAATTCGAGCGAGGTCAAATGTGAGTTATTCCGAGTGAGTGTTAATGTGAGTTGATTCGAGCGAGGTCGAATGTAAGTTGATTCGAACGAGGTCGAATGTAAGTTAATTCGAGCGAGGTTAAATGTGAGTTAATTTGAGCGAGATCGAATGTAAGTTGATTCGAACGAGGTCGAATGTAAGTTAACTCGAGCGAGGTCGAATGTAAGTTGATTCGAACGAGGTCGAATGTAAATTAATTAGAGCGAGATCGAATGTAAGTTAATTCGAACGAGGTCGAATGTATATTCTCTGTGTTGGTATGATTGTGCAAATTCGGTGGAGTTGTGTAAGGTTGCCGCATACTGCTTTGTTTATTCATTCATTGGAGAATATTACATTTTTCTATTTTCCCCATGCATATTTTGAGAAATCCCAGTCTATCTAGTCCCTTCATCGCTCGGCCTGGAGAAGTAGTCGATAGGCAGAGTGGTGAATTCAACACCTAAACTTTGAGACGCCCTCTTTTTCGCCTCATTAAAAACCTCCTCGATAAAACCCTATTGGGACAAAACTCTAGTGAGGGAAAAATATTACAAATTAGAGGACGTCTATCTTCAGAAGTTGAAGTATTTGAGGTGGGTGACATTCCAATTTTTTGGTAGTAGCTTTCCCTCCATTGTTTCTAGTTGGAATGACCCTTTGTTTGTTTCCGCCGTGATTTTGTATGGCCCTTCCCAATTGGTTCCTAGTTTACCTTCCCTTGGGTATTTGCTCGCTTGTGTTTTGGCCTTGAGTACATAGTCTCCGACCTTGAGCGACCTTACTTTGTCCTTTTTGTTGTAGTACCATTTTGCTTGCTGTTTTTGAGCTATTATTGTTATGTAGGTTATGTCTCTTCGCTCATCTACTTCATCAAGGTCTTGCTTTCTGTTCTCGTCGTTGCTTGGTCTGCTCTCGTTGGAGTATCTCAAACTTGGTTCTCCCACTTCGACTTGTATCACTGCGTCAGTCCCATAGACTAGTGAATATGGAGTTTCTCCTGTGCTTGTTTTTGGCGTTGTGCGGTATGCCCATAGCACTTCTGGTAGTAGTTCCGGCCACAGTCCCTTGGCGTCTTCGAGCTTCTTCTTCATGATGTTCAGCATTGTTTTGTTGGAGGATTCTGCTTGACCGTTGCCTGCAGAATGATATGGCGTGGAGAGTATTCGCTTGATTTGCCATTTCTCGAAGAATTCAGCGGTCTTCTTCCCTGTGAACTGGGGTCCGTTGACACAACTGATTTTCTTGGGGATGCCGAAGCGGCATATGATGTTCCTTCATATGAATATGATAACTTCATTTTCGCGTATTTGGACAAATGCGCCTGTTTCTACCTATTAAGAAAAGTAGTCAATTAAAACCAAAATAAATCGTACATTACCTCGTCCCGCTGGAAGTGGTCCAACTATATACATTCCTCATTTGATGAACGACCATGGTGATGTGACTAAGTGGAGGTGCTCGCCCGCTTGGTGGATCATTGGGGTGTATTTCTGGCACTGCTCGCAGCATCTAATGAAGTCAACGACTTCCTTTTTCATTGTTGGCCAGTAATAGCCTGCTCGTGTGAGGCATCTGACGAGGGCTCGGTTGCCGGTACCCGATCCACAGTGGCCTTCGTGTACTTCCTCGAGGACGCGTATGGTTTGGTTTGGTCCTATGCATTTCACCAAGGGGCCTCCAAACGTTCTTTTGTACAAGTCTTGGTTGATGATGTTGTATCTGCCTGCCTGCATTCGAAGCTTCTTGGCTTCTTTTTTGTCTGATGGGAGCACTCCCTCCTGCAAATATGACATAATACGGTTGCGCCAGTCCCAAGTTAAGTTTATAGTGTATAACTCAATTTGGTCTATTGACGAATGGAGGATGGTGACCACATTTTCCTTTTCGCTTATGTTCTTGGTGGCTGCTGCTAATTTGGAGACACCGTACGCCTCAATGTTTTGTGCTCGAGGTATCTGGTCAAGTTGACATTCGTCGAAATCGGTCAGTAGCTTATGAATTTCTGCCTGATACTTTTGAATCCTCTGTTCTTTGATTTGGAAAGTCCATGTGACTTGGTTGATGACGAGTTGTGAGACACACTGGAAGATGACTCGTCGTGCTCCATACTTAAGAGATAGTCTTAGTCCTGCAATTACGACCTCGTACTCGGCCTTATTGTTAGTCATATCGGGACACCGTATGGACTGGCGGAGGACTTCGCCTGTCGGGACTTCGATTACGAGTCCCAGTCAAGATCCTGACGCATTGGAGGCTCCATCAGTGTTTAAGACCCATAGGTCGGGTGACTTGGGAGAGGTACGAGAGGTTTCCTGCTCGACCTCAGTCATTATTTTGGAACTGAAATCGGCGACGAAGTCGGCGAGTAATTGCGACTTCATCGTTGTTCGTGGTTGATATGCTATATCGTGCTTGCTTAATTCTATGACCCACTTGGCCAATCTCCCCGACAACTCGGGTTTGTGTAGGATGCTTCTTAGGGGGGGAGGTTGTGACCACCGAGATGGGATGACATTGAAAATAGGGTCTAAGCTTTCGTGAAGCTACGACCAATGCCAGGGCTAGCTTTTCGAGGTGGGGGAACATCGTTTCGGCATCGACCATGGTTTTTCTAATGTAATAGATTGAAGATTGTGTACCTTTGTTTTCACGGACCAATAATGCACTTATTACGACGTCTGATACGACCAGGTAGATTAGGAGACGTTCGCCGAGTTCTGCTTTGGCGAGTAGCGAGGGAGAGGATAGGTATGCCTTTAGTTCTCTAAGGGCCTCGATGCACTCGGGATTCCATTGGAGTCCGTTGTCATTTTTGATTACGTTGAAGAATTTGTGGCATCTGTCAGAGGATAGTGAGATAAACCTTGACATGGTGTCTATGCAGCCGGTCAGCTTCTGCACCTGTTTCTTGCGGGTCAAAATTTCAGGTATTCCCTCTATGGACTTGATTCAGTAGGGATTGACCTTAATGTCTCTCTGCGACACCAAGAAACCGAGGAACTTCCCAGAGGTCACGCCGAAGGCACACTTTTCGAGGTTTAGCTTCATTTCCTATTATCTAAGTATATCGAAGGCTTCCCTAAGTATTATCTAAGTATTTGACCAACATTTCATCTATATAGACTTCAATTGTTTTGTCGAGTTGGTCTTTGAACATCTTGGTGACCAGTCTTTGATAAGTCCCCCCTCCATTCTTCAACCCGAACGGCATGACTCTGTAGCAGTATGTCCCTTGGTGGGTGATGAAAGTGGTCTTTTCCTGGTCCTCCTCCTCCATGAGGATTTGGTTGTAGCCTGAATAGGCATCCAAGAAACTTAATAACTCGTGCCCCAATGTTGCGTCGATGAGTTGATCGATGTGAGGAAACGTAAAGAAGTCTTTTAGGAAGGCTTTGTTTGGCTTCGTGAAATTCACGCACATGCGCCATTTCCCTTTTTTTTCACCATGACCACATTGGCGACCCATTGGAGGTACTTTGGCTCTCGGATGGACCCGTTGACGAGTAATTTTTCCACCTCTTCGCGGATGGCCTCGTTGATTGAGGTGTTGAACTTTCTTCTGATTTGCCGTACCAGTGGGTAGAGTGGATCGATGTTCAGCTTGTGTGTAGCAATGTCTTTTGGGATACCTGGCATATATGCATGGGAGAAAGCAAACAAATCGGTGTTTTCAATTAAAAATTTATGAAATTTACCTGGTTCTGAAAGTTTGTGGCCGATGTAAGCCGTTTTGTTGTGGTCGCTGCTATCCCATTAGACGGGATCGAGGTCTTCTATCGTTGACCCTGTGGCTTCTACGACGTCGGGGTCCTTGATAACGTCTTTTTGTTCGTCGAGTTCAGGCCCCGACTTCGATAATTGATGTGCTCCCGAGACTTCTCGTTTTAATTATTGAGTGTATGTGCAATCTTGGGAGATGTGGTAGCATTCTTGGGTTGTGCGTTGTTCACCGCAGATGCTGAATATTCCCCACGGGGTGGGAAACTTGATGACATGATATAAGTTGGACGGGATGGCCCTATGGAGTGTATCCAGGGTCGTCCTATGATGGCGTTGTAAGTTGTGTCCTGGTTCATGACATGGAATGTTGTTTCAAGGGTGACGCCCCCGGCCAGAACGGGCAACGTTATCTCTCCTGAGGTTCATTCGACTGCATTGTTAAAACTTGTTAGTGTTATGCAGCGTGTTACTATCTTGTCCTCGAGTCTCATTTGTATGAGAATTCGGGGGTGGATAATACATGCGTCACTCCCGTCGTCTACCATGATTCTTTTTACATCAGTATCTGAAATGCATAAAGTAATGACAAGAGCGTCGAAGTGAGGAAATGTCAAACCTTGGGTATCTGACTTATCGAAGATGATACTGTCTTCGAGGTCATCATATTGTTCATGGGTGATCGACCGCTTCAGTTTGTTATATAGGGGGTGAATTCTAGTTAAACATAATAACTACTAGATCTGAAGTTTAGATATATTGGTGAGGTAGGGTCGTGTCCGATATTAATGAATGCCAACTAAAAATGTTCAATGATTGTTAACGAATGTAGCAATGAAAGTATACAATAAATGTAATAAGAAGGAATTTGTCACCCAAATGTTAGATGACTTGGATGATTCTCCTTTCTGACAACAATGTGAGATAATAGAAAACGAGGGTGGATAAAGAATCCTTGGATCTTGTGAATAAAAGATGTATATTGAGTAATGGAATCAATGGACAAGACAAGTTTTTGTATCTTCTTTATAGTCAACCCTTTACAATATGTTTTTATGAGAAAAGTGAAGATCCCCTTTTGTTCCTTATCTCTTCCTATTTATAGGTTATATTCCTACGAAACCCTAAAAAGTACAATTGAAGGAATATTTAGTCTCACTATTCTAAAACTTATTCTGATCGTTACTGTTATCCAATCTCTACATGACTTCCGTGCTAGTCTTTCTTTAGGCAACTCCTAGCCACTAAGTCGTGGTCGGCTTCGACCTCGACCGCATCTCACCCATTTGCAATCATTAAGTTCAGCCTAAATTTCGACCAATACAGTGTGATTTACTACCATTGAGTGATTCGCTGACACCATGGTTTTTGGTACCAATACACCAATGAGTTAAATCGTTCTATTCTGGGACGATAATATTCCAGCACTTCGGGTACTTGAGGAGAATAATTTTCTTAAGGACACATTGTGCATTCAGTGGGCTCGATTTATTCTGAAATTATTTTTCAAATATTACTTCGACATGTTGTTGCTGCTAATTTGCTGTTTCTATTTTTTATTTCAGAAAGATTACTGTTTCGTTATTCTATTATAGTAATACAAATTGACTAACACAAACTACCTGAAATTAAACTATGGAAAGAAAATGGGGAATAATATGTACCTTTTTCCCGATCAGCTAATTTTCCATATTTTAATCAATCATTTAGATTTTATAAGATTATATTATGGTCTATAACTATAGTACTCCCTTTGTCTTAAAGTGGTTATAACTTTTCACTTCTAGGGTATCAAATTAAGGGGGTCTTTGACTACTAGTTCAGAATAAAAATCTTAAAACCAAATTAGCTAGATATAATTCACGTTACGTTGTCTTATTTAATGTAGCCTATTTGAAAACATTATCAAAGTAGCAGTTGAAAAGTTTAGATATTGAATCATTTAGTAAATATGGAATTTTAAAATTACAAAAGTTGTATCTATATGATACTATTATCAACAAAGGTATTGATATTAGTAGATTACAATTTACAAGAACATGCAATAAATGTATTTTACTAACATTAATTGACACTTTGTCCCAGCTTCACTCTATGCTATATAACTAGCTTCTTTGGAAAGAAAATGTAAGGGCACGGAACTCAATTGTGGTTAAATTTGACAAATAGAACGAAAATAAATCTAAATCAAAAAAAGAATACCGAAATATGTATAATGTCACACTATGTGGCGCTATATACTTTTTTTGTGACAGACGGGTATAAAACCATTATATCTGGCGCTATACAATAAAAGTAGTATAAGGCTATTTGGTCCACTGGTTGAAAGGTAAATGTGAAGTGGGTTTTGTTTTTGAGGTTACAAGGTTCAAACCCCTACACCAACATTTTTATATTTTTCTATATCTTTTTCATTTTTTATTTTTTTTTCTTATTTGGTTTAAGTGTTTAGATATAAATACTTTAACAGAGAAGCCATTTATTATTTCTTTAAAAAATAACCAATACTTTTAATAGTTGTTATTTTGTGCTATACGTGAAACAAAATTATTTTTTTCTTTTATTTTCAAATTAGGATTATAAGTTTTATTTTCAAATTAGAATTTTGGTATAAAATAAAACTTATAATTCTAAAAATTGTAACATAAAATTAAATTTTATTTTTATATCTATAAATTAGTTAGATTATAAATCCTCACGTATATAAAACTCAAGAAAATAAGAAATGGTAAATTTGGAAAAGTGAGGATGTTTGTTTGACCTATTAAAATATAATCCACTTTATTAAAGTTGAAACCCCTACACTAACATTTTTCTATTTTTCTATTTTTTTTTTTCATTTTTTGTTTCTTTTCGTTATTTGGTTTAAGTGTTTAGATATAAATACTTTAATAGAGAGCAATTTATTATTTCTTTAAAAATAACCAATATTTTTAACAGTTGTTATTTTGTGTTATACGTAAAATAAAATTATTTTTTTCTTTTATTTTCAAATTAGGATTATAAGTTTTATTTTCAAATTAGAATTTTGGTATAAAATAAAACTTATAATTCTAAAAATTGTAACATAAAATTAATTTTTTTTTTTATATCTATAAATTAGTTAGATTATAAATCCTCACGTATATAAAACTCAAGAAAATAAGAAATGGTAAATTGGAAAAGTGAGGATGTTTGTTTGATCTATTAAAATATAATCCACTTTATTAAAGTTGAAACCCCTACACCAACATTTTTATATTTTTCTATTTCTTTTTTTTTTCTTTTCGTTTTTTGGTTTAAGTGTTTAGATATAAATACTTTAATAGAGAAGCCATTTATTATTTCTTTAAAAAATAACCAATACTTTTAATAGTTGTTATTTTGTGTTATACGTAAAACAAAATTATTTTTTTTCTTTTATTTTCAAATTAGGATTATAAGTTTTATTTTCAATTAGAATTTTGGTATAAAATAAAACTTATAATTCTAAAAATTGTAACATAAAATTAAATTTTATTTTTATATCTATAAATTAGTTAGATTATAAATCCTCACGTATATAAAACTCAAGAAAATAAGAAATGGTAAATTTGGAAAAGTGAGGATGTTTGTTTGACCTATTAAAATATAATCCACTTTATTAAAGTTGAAATCTTAAAAATAAATATTTTCTTTTATTAAAATGGGCATGTTTGATACTATCGCTCTGCTCAAGCAGTGTTAACCTTTCTCAAAATTATTACAATCCAAACATCTTCATACTTATAGCCAAACAAAAACTAATTAACAAAATATTTTTTCCAATAATTAAATATTGCTATAAATCTGTAGAAAGAAAAAATAACCTGAACAAGTTCCATGAAAAAGTGAACATCCTTAGCATAAAGTTCAGCAGAGAAGAATTTTGGTATAAAATAAAACTTATAATTCTAAAATTCTAATTTGAAAATAAAACTTATAATTCTAATTTGAAAATAAAAGAAAAAAAATAATTTTGTTTTACGTATAACACAAAATAACAACTATTAAAAGTATTGGTTATTTTTTAAAGAAATAATAAATGGCTTCTCTATTAAAGTATTTATATCTAAACACTTAAACCAAATAATGAAAGGAAACAAAAAATGAAAAAGAAATAGGAAAATATAAAAATGTTAGTGTAGGGGTTTGAACCTTGTAACTCACTTCACATCTACCTTTCAACCAATGGGTCAGGCACAAGTACTGCTTTTAGTGTATAGCGTCGGTTATAATGGCGTTATACCCGTCTGTCAGAAAAAAAGTATATAACGTCACACTATATGGCGCTACACATTAACGGCATAACGGTAATTGTGCCGTTAATGTATAGCGCTATATAATGTGGCGTTATACATATTTCGGTACTTTTTTTTGGACTTATTTTCCTTCTATTTATCCAATTAAACCACAATTGGGTTCCGTGCCCGAAAATGTAACCATACCTGAAGCTACAATTGGCATGATCACTAGATGGTCGTCGCATGGTAAATATGATCTCCTTAAATAGAGGCGGAATTCTAATTTTGAATTATGAATTTTGCATTTCAGAAAAGACATCTTACTGGGATATTAAGTGAATTTTTAAATGCAAATATAATATTTGAATCAAAGCTTTTGAGTTTTGTTCGAATACCTAAGAAAAATTATAGCTCCGGCCCTACTCTAAGAGTTAGTACAGGGATGACAAACGAACGAACTAGGTGAAGCCTGTTCTGCTCTGCCCCGTAAATATTTTCTTAATTTCTTACCACCCACACAAGCTTTAAGTTTTTCTTGCTTTAATATATATAGAGAGAGAGATTTCCAATGTTATTTAGTTATACTTGATGAGTTTGAAACACTAAAATTTATTAATTTTCATTTAATCGCCCCCTGCTCGCCCTGCCTTTGAATTTTCTTTTAAAAAAACTCATTTAACTTATTAAACTATTTTATATTTCCAGTATTCACTAAAACTCACTTATAGACTATTAAACAAATTAAACACTAGAAATGAATACATACTAATATATTTTAAAAATCATGGTGAGTTGGTGACTAAGAAGAAAAAGAAACGGTTCATGGTTGTTATACATCGTTTCATAATGTATTGTATTATATTGTATTATACTGTATCGTTTGATAAATACAATATTTGGATAGATTGTATCGTTTGTTATTGTTTCATGATATCACGCACCAGCAATATGAAGAATAAACTTGCAATATTATAAAGAAAAATTATGATACGAGTTAAATTTATTATATAAAAAAGTAGAATAAATGATAAAATAAAACTATTTATCAACTATGCAACCATACCAAATCGGTCGTTACATAAAATAGCACATTTCGTTGTTACGTATGGTTGTTTCCAATTGTATTGTATCGTATTGTTACTTTAAATACGATGTTTGTTTTAGTTGTTACTTGAATTTTATTGTATTGTATCGTTAAATCTGTTGTTACATAACGGCAAAATATGTCACTTTATGTAAGGACCAATTTGGTGTGGTTATTTTGTCTTTTTCTCTCATCTCACCCTTTATTATTATGAAATAATTTTATTTTCTCATATTTCCTATCTTTTTATATAATAAACTTACCCTGTATCATAATTTTTTTTATAATATTATAATTTTATTCTTCATATTGTTAATGCGCGATATCATGAAATAACAGCAAACGATACAATCTATCCAAATATTTTATTCATCAAACGATATAATACAGTACGATACGATTTATTATATAACGACATGTAACAATCAACCAAACAAATCGTAAACATACGAATATTTAGGTTTAATATATATATATGTCTAACCACTAAATAGCAGACTTTGATGGTGCGCAGTAGTAGATAGGAGTAGATTTTATCTTAAATTGAGAAGAAGAAAACAGTGGGCAGAGGTAGAATAGAATAGGGTTATGGGAGAAAAGTCAGAGGGTTAAGGCAACCAAAACATGAAAATACTGATTTTGATGCAATTGAAGAAAAGGACAGAGATTTTGTTTACTTGCTGTTTTCTGCAGAGATTCACACTGTAGACTGCGGGATATAATTTCCCTTTTCTTTTCTCGTTTGAGGTGGGCTTTAAAACGGGACCGAAATCGTTAATCGAACCGAATCGATGATTTATTGGCTTATTGGTATCGAATTATCGGAATAATGGACTGTGAACGTATTAAGAATTTATAATTAACGACTTGACAATTTGGGGACGGATTACTTAATTTTCTTATCAGATAAACCGTTAACCCGTTAAGAATTTTTATATTTACACTTTCCTACGGATTTTGAAGTAGCAAGAACTCCCAAAACTCGTTGTCTATTCCAATTTATAATCTTCCCACCCAAATTTTTAATTATATCCAGTTCATCAGGTCTGTTAGGATGCGTACATGAAGTCGGTCAACAAAACCACCCATAAAAAAGAATTCATTTCAATATCATATCATTTTTTTTTCATTTGATTTAGTTGATAAATTGCCTGATAACCGCTCAATAATCATTGATCTGATACCAAGCTGCCCGTTGTCTTATTGGATAGCTAGCGGATTATTGTATTTATAATCCGATAATCGATAAGCCTAACGTTAAACGTAATTATCCGCCTGATCCGCTCGATAAGTATCTCTAGGGTTGGCCATATAAGTGCCTCAATATTATTAATATTTTTATTTATTTAACTATTCGATATTTCAAATTTACCGATTAATCTTGATAAATAGGCTTATTAATAGCTTGTTGGCCAAGCTATTTTGGTCAACAAAAGACAGAAAAAATTATTTTGAGTTGAAGCAGAAGCAATTTTGTAGAAGTAGATAGCTTCTTCTAAAAAGTACTTTTGCGAAGAAATACATTTAAAAAAAATACTTTTTTGAAACACTTCGCCAAATAATAAATACTACTCAACAGTACTTTTCAAATTAATTAATCAAATATAAATTCCTTCTCAATAAAATATATTTTAGAAAGAACTTATGAGAAAAATATTTTTGAATATATGTTAATTTTAGAAGCTTGGCCAAATAGGCTATAAGAGAGTAAATCAATTTCTATCAATAAGTTCTTCATCTCAAAATTTGATCGAAAACCTGACTAAGAGGAGGATTTTTTAACCATTCCATCCCACCTTTTGTTCGTAAACTACAAAATAACACATGATCACAATCAAATAAATTCCAATTCGAGGCTTAAGTTGAAAAAAATAGTTAAAGTGTTACATTAATAATATTGTTAAATTTTATATAGCCTATAAATTCATAGGATCAAGCAAATAAATTCTTGTAATTAACCTATGATTTAATCCCACTTCACAGATTGAAAATTTTCACCTTGTGCAAGCGATTTTTATTTTATTTTTATTCTCACCCGGTGTCCGATACTCATATTGGGGTCCGATTAAATTCGAACTCGTGTCGGGAAGTTCTACATTGGGAGTAAAGTGCTCCCTAACAAAGGAAACTCCATACACAAAGACTCGAACCTGAGACCTTTGGTTAAGGATGAAACAGTACTTACCACAACTCTCGTTGGTCATGTGCAAGCGACTTGTAATCACAACTCAACTTATTTACGGAAAAAAAAAATGTTCACAAGATTTTATGCGAACAGTATCTATTTTCCTCATCTTTTATTTTGTCGAACTTGAATTGTTTACAAATTAACAAATATAGAAGTTCGAATAAAAGTTAATAATTGCAATACCTAAAATATAGGTGAGTGTACTATTTCTATTGAATCAAAGGTCCTATTTTGGGGGATATGCTGGACCAAAAGAAGGTCAAGTAAATGATGTTTTAAATTGAGGGGGGTGGGGGTCTATCATTTATAGGCGCCACAAAAATAAATAAATAAATAAATAAATAGTACGTATTAAATAGTAGGAGTTAATTTACTTAACTTTTATAGAAGATGGGACTTGGTACAAGAATACTGTCCCTTTGATTGACTTAAAACATTTTTCTGATGGATCAATCAAAGTTTTCAAACTATGTCCCACTGATTTGAAATCTTCTTTCGATTACCCTGGCCACAATTTAAAAGATTTTATTATTATTAAATATTTGGGTAAATTATAAGGTTACCTACAAGAAAATTTTTAATTTTTTTTTGAAATTTTTTCGTTTTTTTTCCAAAATCAGTGTTTGACCATAAATTTTTAAATTTTTTACTTGAAGATGGATTTTGGAAATTTTCAAAAATTTTAAAAACTCTAAAAATTGCTTTTTAAAATTTTTACTTAGATCACTCACAAAACTTAAAAATAACCCAAAAGTATATTCATATCGAAACAAAACTCTAGTTTTCAAATATCATTTTCACTTGAAAAAAAAATTCACATTTTTCCGGAATTTTACAATTCTTATGTCCAAACACCCAACTAACATGAAAAATAGATTACTCAGCCCGTCTTTTTTCAGAATGACTTTTGAAATTTATGATTCTAAATAAGTTATTTATTTTTGTGATATAAATGATCTCATTAAACAAAAAATAGAAGTTAAATATAAAAAAATTTATATAAAAATGTATATTCTTTTTGAGACAAACTAAAAAGTAAAACACATTATATTAATTAGGATAGAGGGAATAGTAATCCTATAGTTTCTTGCCTAATTTGTTGTTGAATTACACAAATGTCTCCTTTAACCTTTAAAACCAACGATGGCAAAATAATAATAATAATCAAACTTTTTGTTCTGATTTTTCCCTCTAGTATCATTGTATTTACCTAAGGGATATAGTAAAAATAAGAAAGAGTGAAATGTAGTTCTCCTTTTCTATGTTCATTTACTTTTTCTAATTGAAACAAATAGGAAAAGTTTCACTTACAAGTAAATATAATAATCAGCGAATTTTGGTAAAAAAATGTTTAAAAATGTCCTTAGAGATTATTTTTTTTGTAAGGATTTAGGGTTTTTATATAATTTGCCAAAGTAGATGGAAGACTCATTAAATTTCAGTGAATCCCTCTAACTAATTCACCTTTTAAATTCTCTTTAATTGGTCATTGTCCTTGCTTGACTTAGAAGCACAAAACAAAACTCATTTCCCCCTTACATATGGTCCTTTACTCTTTCATTTAAACTAATAGGACAAGTTTCTCTAAAAAATAAATGATAAATATAGTAATGAGGACACTGTGGTGAAAATATGTAAAGAGATTGAACGTAGAGTTTTTTATTTTTTAATTTTTTAATTTTTTTTGGTGAAAGTAGATGTAAGTAATTCAGCTTTGGATGTCTCATTAATTGGTTTATGCGCTAGCGAATGCCAATATTTTAAGATCATTTTATAAGGATTGTTATATATAATTACTTATTTTAAGATCATTTTTGCCTTTAATTAGTCGTATCTAATTATTGCTAACATACTCAAAACGCATATTAGTGCTTCACATTTTATTGCGCATAAAAATAATTTATGCATAACTTATACGGGTATTACCAATATAAGTTTAATACTATCAAGAAAATGTCGTATTATAGTATGAGGACATTATATTATAGGAAAAATGACATTGTATAGTTGCTGTAAAAATAATAGCCAACAAATTATATATTTTTTGTATATATATACAATATTTATGTTATATACAAAAATTATACAAATTTATACACTTTTTCGATTGATAATACCCCTGTATTATACTGAATTTATTTTGTTATTACGATTGTGCACTGACCGACATGGGCCCATTCTATCGACTGGGACTAGAACCGCCAGCCCATTAACTAATTAGAAAAGGCCCATTAATGGGAATTTTATGGACATCCGCAACTCTTGGGCTTTACCCATTTCAAACTCATGAAAGCCTTTTAACTTAATGTTAGGATACAAAATAATACAATACACAAAGGGAACACAAATGGGATGTTTACGCAAATAGCCGTTCATATTCATTGTTTACTTTTTCTAGCCATATACATAAATTATATATTTTTTATACATATATATACACACATATAATACATAAATTATACATATAGTATAGCTCCACTGGCTATTTTTAGTTTAAATGGTTGGGTGGACGGCTAGTGTAGACTAACCAAACAAAAGTGCGCGGTTGTGTTTGGATTTTGAGAAATATATATATGTTATTTACTCCATGTGGCCATTTTGTGGACTTTTTATTTATAAGTTGGTCATTTTTTCAATATTTGACCCATTATTTGAATATTAATTTTGAATTTTGAACGACAGATCAAGTGATCAGTTTCGAACTTCTAACAACTGATATAATTTTTAAAAAATTGCGAACTTCTAAATTCAAAGCTACCAAACTAGCTATTTGCACAAATCAGCCGAACGTATATAAAACCTACAGAAGGAAACAAATAAGTGAACTCTTAGTCAACTCCTTGGTCCAATACATGATTCTTGTCAAATTTATACGTAGAATAGCAGTATCTATAACTCCTATTTATTTATTGTTTTATCAAATTTATACGTAGTAGTAGTAGTAGTATGATTTTTTTATTTTCGTTTTAGGTTCTCTGTAACAACTCCAAGGAAGTGCGATGTACACATAACTATTCTAATGCAAGTATCGATAGCTGACTTCACGGCTCGAACTCAATGCTCCAAAATTCCCCTTAAATAAGATTATAAGAATACGAGAAGGTTTGAATTCAAAGTTGTATCTGAGCTATGATTAGGTTAGATTTTTCAAAAGGTTTAGGTCGGCGTAACTTCTATTATTCTCTAGGGTGTCTCATGCCACACATAAATAGTCCAGTCCTAATTCTATATATATATATATCCACCTATAATATTTAAAACTGCTTTACTTCTTACCAGTTAGTCAAATTACAAGACCTTATGCTACTTTATTTATTGTTCAATTATTTGACGAACTTTTAAAAAAAAAATGAATCTGCCGATTAAACACGAGTTTCATGTTTTCTTTAGTTTTGAAAAAGATTATAAGTTGTGTATATATTTTTTGCTTTACCAGTGTATACTCTAATATGTGATAGTTGGATATTTAATTTTTATTAGATTACCAATTAATACATATGCTAGAAATTTGTATATAATTACCATATAAATGAACTAGGTCTGATGAGCATTCATTGTTTTACCTCTAGCCGGGGACTTATAGGAAACAACATCTTTTACCTCGAGCCGGGACTTATAGGAAACAACATCTCTACCTGCTCCAGGTTGGGGTAAGGTTACGTAAACACTATTTTTTAGACTCCACTTATAGGAGTATATTGGGTATGTTGTTGTTGTATGATCTAGTTCTGTAAATATTGTTTATACGATCATTAACTTAAACTCAATAAGAGATCAACGTAATAACAGTCTCTAAACTGACTTAGTACGTGTAATGTCACGTCTAAACAATAATATACTCCTTCCGTTCACTTTTACTTGTTCATTATATTAAAAATACATTTTTATTTTTACTTGTCCACTATGTTAAATCAAGAGAAAGATAATCTTTTTTTTTACTGTTTTACCCTTATCATTAACTATTCATTCCTCAAAACTTTTGAAAATGCTATCATAGTTATGGGTAAAATTAATTTATTTTTTGTTAAGGAAGTGCAAAATCACAAATGCACAACGGATAAAGTAGTTATAGTGACCCAGGATTTATTTATTTTTAACGTTGAGCGTCATATTAATTTGTTCAAATTAGCCAATAAAATCTCACATGATCTAATCGAAAATACTTTTGAGAAGATCGCCAATATTTGGGATTCCCTTTTATTAAGACAACCTTACCATGACAAGGATATATGTTGATATTAAGTATCGCATCAAATACGTATAACAAGACGGAGGAGAGAAATACAACTCAAATAATCATGATATATAATTTGGTATAAGTCTATTCAAATATTTAGTTTATATTTTGAATCATCTATAACTAATCCTTATATAACGTAATACATTAATTGGTATATTATCGTAAAAATACACGTTCTATAAGTCATTGCAACAATTTCTTTTAATAACACTGAAAATCAAATCACTTTCATACTCTTCAGATTATTGCACCGAATGAATATTTGTTACCTCCATCAGCATATATATCGGATAATTCTGTTTATTGAAGTTTAATATATTAAAAAATATCACCTATCATTTTTTGTTTTGTACTAAAAATTGAACCCTTATCTCCTACAATTATTTTGAACAACTTTATCACTCATAGTTAAGCCACGCCCTAAAGTAAATGCAACCATAAACTTAGCTCCCTTTTGACCAAAAGTTTTTAAAAACGTTGTTTGTTCATCGATCCATCTTTGAAAATAAAAAATAATTTTTTTAAGTTTTCAAAAACTGGTTTAGGATAGTTTTTGGGTGAAATTTTTTCTTCCACTCACAAAACTTTAAGTTTTATTCAAATAAAATGCATGTTCAAATATAACTTCAAGTTTTTTTTTAGTACGGCTTCAAAAAAGTTTTGTTCAAATTTTAACTAAATCTTTATCCAAACGCTAGGTTAATAAATCAATAGAGAAGCTAACATTGGACCACACTCAAATATGTAAGTAAAGTGGATGGAAGACTAGGTCGTATGAGTCCATAATAACTCCCACAATTTCATGAAAGAGTGGAAAATACTTGTGATATTGACTTTGGAAATAAATGAAATGTAACAACAATTAATGGCGTTTGGTACAGAACCACTATATTTGACCCTTTTTTGGCTGAGACAACAGCTCATTCCAAGCATACAAGCATTTATTATTATTGGTAATGTTTTCATGTGTTAGGTAAGTCAAATCTTGTTAGGTCCTTGTCTTTGAATTTTTCAGTTACATTACAAGCACAACTGAACCAGAATTGTCCCTCTCTTTTGTCCCGCTGTTCATTTGGATCGGATTTCCGAAATCCGAACCGATCCATTCAATTTCGAATTTCGGATCGGATTCGAAATTATTAGGCAATGTGTAAATACTACACTTTAATTTCGGATAGTCAATACTTCATTTACATCTTCCTTCAAGTTATTACCTTTACAATTATTAGATTTTGCTATATTGGCACCATAGTACTCTCATAATTGTATAAACATGAATTTTTTTAATGCATTGCCTCTTTTACAAAGAAAAGATACATTTTGGTTTGAAACTTTGAGGCATAATAAGATCCGAAATCCGATCCGATTCAAACTTTAAAATCTGAATCCAATCTGATATAATTCGAATCGGATTCGGATTACATTTTCTAGAATCCGAAATCCAAAATTCAAATCCGAAATATACTAAATCCGATCCGATCCGTGCACAATCCTACATTCAAGCCTTTCATTTTTTCTTTTTTGGGTTTTTCATCTCATGTGCATCGAAAAATATTATGCGCTAGCTACTTTTCGGATGGGTATTCGAATTTTTTTGCAAAGTCATTAAAAGATAGTCATTAATATATATGGAGATAAAATCCGGACAAAAATACTCTAGCTGAAATACGGAAAGTTCTAGCATAATATTCTATACGTATAAACTTCCAGCATATTATATTGGAACTCCAACACATTATACTGGAATCTTATATGTAAAAAATTTGAACTTCAGCATATTGTGCTGAAATTTTTCCGGATTTTAAGGATGTTTTTGTTCAAATTTTATCTTTACATGAAAAAGTGGCTAAATTTTAATTTTTTTTGAAATTATTACTTTTTTTCAATTACTAGTGATAAATCAGGATATTTCTGATTTTTTCCCAAAAAATTCAAGTGGAACGGTAAAATATTTCCTAATAAAGACAAATCAAATAAGGATTCAAACCCCAAGCCTCCGACTTAGTACTTATGACTCATGATTGTCAAGGCTTTGGTTCAAGGCTCTCATGATTTTAAATATGGTGACCTTAATATTTAGTAATTGCAAATTCCCCCAGTTTCAATTCTCTTTTGTCATGCAAGTCTCTCATAGTTTTTAATATTGCAAATTTTCAGCGAGTTTTTGGTAATGATGGATTCAATATTTAGTTTTTGATGTTTAATTGGACGAAAATGTCTTAAAGAAAACACATTTTAGCAAAAACGAGGATTATAATCTTCTTTATCCTTTGGCCGCAACTCATTTTTCTTTATTGTTATTTCAACTCTAAATTCATATTACTAATCACCAATATTCATACATAATTTTCAATCTCTAACACTCAAATAATTTTAAAAACTTGCCAATAATGATCAATATTTAATTAATACGTTTCTTAAAAAGAAATGTATAATTTTTCACTCCTCAACCAAACGCCAATTTTATTTACTTAGTTACTAAACAAATGACAATTTTTTTTAAATAATGTGAAACACTTAATTCCCCCCTCCCAATTGACAACTAGCTAAAAATATCAAGCACCCAATGTCTAGTAGCAAATGAAGTAGTTTTTTTTCCCCCTCTATTCAAGTTTTAATAGACACAATTACTGAATATATATTCTGGTATTCATAAAATTAATTGAGGTACGTACTAGCTGACTCGAACAATCATAATAATTATAAAAGAACTAGCTAGAATAACAATTCATCGTTTGAGAAACTTCAATCTTCAAATATCTGAAAGTGACTGAATATTTTGGCAAATTACATTGAGCTCTTCTAGAAAACACTTTGAGACAAATACTCATGTTAAGCAAATTAACTTGAGAGTACCAATATTCCACTACTTGTATATACGTAGAGACAATTATGGAGAAAAATTTATTTAAAAGCTAGTTTATATAGGACTATAATTATAGTAGCAATTGGATTATTCCAATTGTTATAATTAGAAATGAGTGTAGACAACATTGAAATGGACATCACTAACCAAAACCATCATTATCCACCGCACGAAAACCATCATTATGATTCAAGCAAACAAATTTGCAATAATCCAAAAGTTTGTAATTTGTATTTTACGAAGTAACACTAATATAAACTTCACAATTAATAAAGAGACGGATAAAAATAACCTGTATTTGATTATGACAGGTAAATAATTAAAAGACAAAATGAAGTTTTCATCATTGCTCTTTATAATGATTCAAATTATTTTTAAAATCTTGTCATTTTAATAACATAATTCTGAAGTAAGTTGAACCAAATTGTATATACACGTAACTATTTATTACAAACGTATAAAGATATCTTCACTTTAGGGATCAAAAGTCATAAATAAAATGTCCTTTTGAATTTTCAATAGTCAATTTTAATAATCTTTTACAGAAAGTATATAAAAATAGTTTTAAATTGAACGGTATATTCTTGTACTTCTGTAATTTGGTCTGACTTTTAAATGTCATTATGCTTAGAGCATAATTTAACCATGCACCTTTTAGTTTAACTCAATATGATGTACTACTTATTTTAACCCTCAATATATAACCAAATAAGCAAATCAATCTGTGGGGAAAGAGTAACATTTTTATTAATGTTTAATTTTATGGATTAATATTGTAAACATTTTTTTTTTTTTACATTTTTACGTTATTTTAAAAAATAATAATATGTAACCTTTTGTAATACTCCATCCGTTACAGTTTATGTGAACCTGTTTCCTTTTTGGTCCATTCCAAAAAAAAATGACATCTTTCTAAATTTGGAAACAATTTAACTTAAACTTACAACTATCCTTAATGAAAAGTTTTTATAACTACACAAATACTCTGGACCCCTTTTTGACTTGTTTAGGATCACAAATTTTGATAGTTTTTGTTTTTCTTAAACTTCGTGCCGAGTCAAACATGTTCACATAAATTGGAACGGACGGAGTAATTAAGATAAGTAATGAGGTAGTTTGACTCGACAAAAAAAAAAGACTTTTGAAACTTGTTGTTTTAAAAATAAAACTTTGTGGGACCATAATATTTGTGCGGTTATTTAATCTAACAAATTAGGTAGTAGAGTAAGGGGCTTCTGTTTCAATATTACAAAATTAGTTATAAAAAAGATGAGGAAATATAATCTTTTTTTTTTAATAAATAAAGGTGAAAAATATGTATAAAAAGGGCAAACAAAGTGGAGGGAAAAGGGGGAAAAGGTTTGACCAAAGTGACAATACAAAGATACGTCTAATTCTAAAGGGCCAATTATGTTATACCAAAAGCAAATCACCAGCCGTGCGTTTTGTGTCATTAACCGACCAAGCGAACAATTAGTTGGGCCCAAATAATGGGGCCCAGTTGAAACTAAAAATAAGTTGTCCACTGCTACGTGGGGCCCAATAAGCCACGTTCCTTTTCCTCATCATACGCAACAAATTCGAAGAGAACCTAATCCAATCCCACCCAACGTGTATCGTCACCTAAATATCATGAGAAAGTTATATAGTATAGTCCCCCGTAAAATAATAATTGGTAAAATTTATATTGTTATATATTATTCTTACGTTTCAATTTATATGGGTACTTTGACTCGGTATGAAGTTTAAAATAAAAAAGATTGACTTTTGAAGTTTTGCGGGATCATGACATTTATGTGATTATAAAAGCTTCTCATTAACGGTAAAATAGGTAAAATGAAGAGTTTAAAGTTGAATTATTTCCAATTGTAGAAGTGTGTCACTCTTTTTGGAATAGACTAATAAGAAAAGTGTGTCATCTAAATTGAAACAAACAGAGTAATATATAATATACGTATTTTATTGGACCTTATACAAATAGTAGTTCAAATTCATTATTTATTTTTTCCAGCCAAAATTGTACAATAACTATACACGATAATATGATATCTTATATAAAAATTATACATAGGTTATACACCCGACAACTATTTTTAAGTTGACCAATTGGATGTTTATCTTTTGTATATTTTATTTAATAGATGTAACTATTTTTGACCGATCGAGCAAATATGTAACTTACTCAAATATATAATTCAATCATTCTCCGAATTTCGCGCATAGCGGGAGGTTAGAATGACAGACTGCTTTTACATGGACGAAGTGCGCCCATTGACCACACCAATGATTGTTCGACCACTTGAAGTGAATAAGGATCTATTCCGATCTCTAGAAGAGGATGAGGAACTCCTTGGTCCTAAAATACTCTATCTCAGTGCAATTGATGCACTTATGCATATTGCTAATGCTAACAAAGGTGGTGCATATTGTATTGGTTATGCAAATGCAGGTTATTTATCTGATCTCCATAAAGTTCGATCTTAAATCCTGTATGTGTTTACATGTGGAGGTACTGTCATATCTTCACAAAGCAATCTATTGCTGCTACTTCTTCAAATCATGCTGAGATAATAGCTATTCATGAAGCAAGTAGAAAATGTGTATGGTTGAGATCAATGATTCATTTTATTCAAGAAAAATATGGTTTGGAATGTGATAAAGGATCCACAATTTTATACGAAGATAATGTTGCATGCATAGCCCAATTGAAGGGAGAATTTATAAAAGGAGATAGAACAAAGCACATTTCACCAAAATTATTCTACACGCATGATCTACAGAAAAATAGTGACATTGATGTGTAACAAATCCGTTCAAGTGACAATCCGGCAGATTTGTTCACTCTTTGTCAACTTCAACGTTTGAGAAGATGGTATACAATATTGGAATGCGGAGACTCAAATATTTGAAACAAGATTTTCATCAGGGGGAGTGAAATACGCGTTGCACTCTTTTTCCCTTACTAAGTTTTTTCTCATGAGGTTTTTCTTGTAAGGTTTTTAACGAGGCAGCTGGAAATGCGTATTACTAAATATGTGTACTCTTTTTCCTTCACTAGGATTTTTTCCACTGAATTTTTCCTAGTAAGGTTTTAGCGAGACACATTATCTTTAATGAACATCTAAGAGGAAGTGTTATGAAATTATTATATTGTGGATGTCCATTTATTACTCCGCTATAGATAATCTTCCTGAAGAAGATTATCCATTTAGTACTCTGTTGAAGTTTATCTACAAGCAGCTGATGCAGGAAGGTCGCAAGCAACTCAATGAAATGATTTGCAGTAGCTTCTTATTAAATAGGCAGGCTGCAAGTAGCTCATGCAGACAACTTACGAGCAGCTGAAGAAAAGCCTTGCAGCTGCTTCCTGAAAAACCTCGCAGTTGCTTCCTTTCTTCTATAAATAGAGGGGGTTTCAGTTCATTATGTACATCAGTTTGAAAGTTGAATAATATATCAGTTTCTCTCTATACTTGTCTTCAGTTTATTTACTTTACAGTCGTTATTTTATAACACGTTATCAGCACGAGACTCTGCCTTGAGCACTTACTTTGAAAGATGTATTACTATATTTATCCTCGTCCAAAGGCATTGGTTCTCACTGCAACTAAGATCAAACTGTTGTATTTATGGATTTCTACCCTTTTTACAGTGGTTTGAACGATTGATATTTCTTTGACGTCAGTATTTTATTTTTATATTGGCAAAGTAAGCATGGGATAATTCCATGTTTGGCTTAAAAGTTTTACTATATCACTTTGTCTTTATGAACGACAAATTATTTTCCCTTGCTGCTTTACTATCTTGAAGTAGGTTTGTAGCAAAGGACTTGTGACATTAATCTTTTGTTCTTTCATCTCTTTGCTAATATTAATTATTTGTTTATTTTGAGTAAACAAAAGTTTATAACTACTAATCAGATTATATTGCATCATTAAGAGCTTTCACTATGGTTAGTATTTTCTTTCTTCATTGGTTTTATTTGATCTAAGGATTCTAATTGGTTCATTTGACAATTTATGCCTCAAATTTGTTCCTGGAGAACAAAATTACAAAGAGACATCAAATTTGCTCCTGTAGAGCATCGCTTGAACTTCAGCAGAATTCATAAGAAACGTACGATCACCAGAAGTGGTTGAATGTTTCGTATATCTCATTGTAACAAAATTTAGTTAACCACCAGAAGTGATATATACCTATGACCACCAGAAGTGATAATTTAGGCTTGCTATGGTTACAATGAAGATAAGTTAGAGAAAATTTCTCTCTATTACATACATACCTCGATTTTCTCCTGAAGTAGCAAATATATTAAAAGAGATCAGACGCCATCACAATTTAATGTGGTTATTGCACGTTCAGATAATTATGCTCCATCTCTTGAAGGAAGAGAACTTTTTATAATATTAATTCATTCCCTGAAGTGAATGTGACGATATTAATGAAGTTTGTAAATATGAATGTGCTCTTAATGTGAATATATTACGATTCACCTCCAGGAGAGGTAATATGGTTGAGAGAATATATACTCAATATTTCGTATTTTAAATTTATTCCTGGAGTAGTAAAATAATTGAATTTTTCTCCTGAAGTAGGAAAATATTTTGAAACTGTGTCTTTCTATGCTTAAACAAAATAATGTGATATTCAAAGTTATTTTTGAAGCACATTTTCATTCCCTGGAGTGAATGAAGAAATACCACAACTCACCTCCTGAAGAGCTAGAATAACAGAGGATATAAATATTATTTTTGTGGCATAAAGATCATTACCGCACAATATCTTGGATAATTTTATTAAATATCATTCTAAGGCAAAAGCATTCTTGTAGAATATTTTCTACTGCAACCACATCAATATATTATGGTTAGTTATTGAGTTCCCCGAAGGAAATAACAGCTTATGTATCTTTCCCTGAAGGATGTAATGACTATGTGGTTGCCGCTTCGATATAAAATATTCAGATGTTAAAAGCATTTCTCCCTGAAGGAGACATTTGTCACAAAGTTAATGGTAGAAATATTAAAATTATTTTGTCATTTATAAATTTAGAATTAGCTTTATATTGTTCGTTTGATTATGACTCTTTTTTTCATGTCACCAGAAGTGTCTGAGCGATATTTGGTAGTACAAAATTTATCAAAAACTCCTGAAGAGCTAATTCTTTGTCTAGAAGACACATGACACCAGTAGTGTCCAAATAATATTAGATTGTGGATAAAAATGAAGGCTCTCGAAGAGCTTATATACAAATATGTCATTCATATTATATGGTTATGGTCAATACATTACTAATACAAATGGCTATCATATTGAGACTATAAATGATTGAAAGATTGAAAATCTTCCTGTTTCCACAATCATAGGGGTTAAAATAATATGTATGTGAAAAGTTACCCGCCTTATTATTCAATTTGTGCTACATCATGTATCACAGTAAACCAGAAGTTTACTAATACAAAAGCAGTAACAATAAACCAGAAGTTTTACTGAGGCAAAAGTATCTACAGTAAATTAGGAATTCGCTGATACAAAAGTAGCCACAGTAAATCAGAAGTTTACTAATGCAAAAGTTTATGACATAGTAAACCAGAAGTTTACTAAGACAAAAGCAGTAACAATAAACCAGAAGTTTTACTGAGGCAAAAGTATCTACAGTAAATTAGGAATTCGCTGATACAAAAGTAGCCACAGTAAATCAGAAGTTTACTAATGCAAAAGTTTATGACATAGTAAACCAGAAGTTTACTAAGAGATAGCACATGCCATGGTAAACTTGAAGTTTTCATAGTCCATTTTTAAATGAGCTATTTGAGAATTCAGATAAGCATATACTGAAGAACTGGAGGATTCTTCAATAATTCTCTTTGTTACTTGTTCTCATAATAAATTGATTATACCAGCTAAAGTTGGGACTAAGACCCTAATCTGAAATATATAAAAGGTGAATATGGGCTCGTTCACCTATCATGTGAACCACTTATAGATGCATATATGAGATGGTTACATGTATGTTTATTGTCAACCTGCAGTTTGACATTTGAAATTGCTTTTATCAATTAAAAGCATAATTTTCAGATTATGAAATCAAGATAGTTTATCTTGATGATTCTGGTTTATATCCAAGCTAGTTTAGCATTGAATACCTCATATTAAAGGCTAAACTATTGCTTATGAGAACAAAGCTTCATGTGTTGGTATAAGATTTTCAAAATTGCATACAACAACACTTGTATGCATCAAACCAAAAATATATGATAACTCCTCCCCTCACAATTGATTTAGGAGCAGAAATCAAATATTTTACTATCACATAACTTTTGATGTGTGGTACATGATTAATTTCTCTATCACAATACACAAAGATATGTTTCCCAAAGAAGATTGGGGATATATGTTAGTTTTTCTAATATTTGGGGGATGGAATGAACAACTGGAAAATATGCTATATGAATCGAATTATCATCCTCACTCAAAAGATAATTCAAGTCAAATGCCAGAAGCATTTACTGATCCAAAATTAAATATCATATTTCAGCTGTGAATGCTCCTATTAAAATTAAAGTCCCTGAAGGATGGAGTTTACTGTACGCATGAAGCGTGGTAGACCAATCGGTTCCAAAGGTATGAATCCTTGAAAATGATAGGAGCAAATGATCAAAATGATCATAATAAGGAGGAAATGAGTTCTAGAAGAGCCCATGACATAACATTTCATGAAACTCCAGAAGAAGTTCAGGTACCTGAAAATGAAGAAAGTGATGAGATCTCACAAGTTATGTCGCTTGTGAACCGATAAAAAATGATCGTCGACGATATATTTGATACAATATAGTGTACAATATTGTAAAAAATTATGAGGATCGGACCTGCAGTCCAGACACCTGAAAATATCATGCCATTTAAATGCAGGTCATAACATATATGAGTCATTTGATTAAATCTATATGAATATCCCTAAAGGATTTAAAATGCATGAAGTATATAGTTTAAAGTCTCGAGAAATGTACTCAATCAGATTGCAAAGGTCATTGTACCGTATAAAGTAATTTGGGCGCATATGGTATTATCGTCTCGGTGAATATTTGCTGAAAGAAAGTTATGTAAGTGATGTTATTTGTCCAGGTATTTTTATAATGAAGATATCATCAGAATTTTTTATCCTTGTTGCTTATGTTGATGACATAAATCTTGTTGGAAATCCAGAAGAGCTCCAAAAGGCAATTGAATATCTTAAGAAAGAATTTGAGATGAAAGATCTTGGAAACAAAAAACTTTGTCTTAGTCTGCAAATTGAACATTTAGCAGACGAGATCTTTATCTATCAATTTGCCTATACAGAAAGGGCCTTAAAATGCTTTTACATGGACAAAGTGCACCCATTGACCACACCAATGATTGTTCGACCACTTGAAGTGAATAAGGATCTATTCCGACCTCTAGAAGAGGATGAGGAACTCCTTGGTCCTAAAATACTCTATCTCAGTGCAATTGATGCACTTATGTATATTGCTAATGCTAACAAAGGTGGTGCATATTGTATTGGTTATGCAAATGCAGGTTATTTATCTGATCTCCATAAAGCTCGATCTTAAATCCTGTATGTGTTTACATGTGGAGGTACTGTCATATCTTCACAAAGCAATCTATTGTTGCTACTTCTTCAAATCATGCTGAGATAATAGCTATTCATGAAGCAAGTAGGAAATGTGTATGGTTGAGATCAATGATTCATTTTATTCAAGAAAAATATGGTTTGGAATGTGATAAAGGATGCACAATTTTATACGAAGATAATGTTGCATGCATAGCCCAATTGAAGGGAGGATTTATAAAAGGAGATAGAACAAAACACATTTCACCAAAATTATTCTACACACATGATCTACAGAAAAATAGTGACATTGATGTGCAACAAATCCGTTCAAGTGACAATCCGGCAGATTTGTTCACTCTTTGCCAACTTCAACTTTTGAGAAGATAGTATACAATATTGGAATGCGGAGACTCAAATATTTGAAACGAAGTTTTCATCAGGGGGAGTGAAATACGCGTTGCACTCTTTTTCCCTTACTAAGTTTTTTTCTCATGAGGTTTTTCTTGTAAGGTTTTTAATGAGCCAGCTGGAAATGCGTATTACTAAATATGTGTACTCTTTTTCCTTCACTAGGATTTTTTCCACTGGATTTTTCCTAGTAAGGTTTTAGCGAGACACATTATCTTTAATGAACATCTAAGAGGAAGTGTTATGAAATTATTATATTGTGGATGTCCATTTATTACTCCGCTATAGATAATCTTCCTGAAGAAGATTATCCATTTAGTACTCTGTTGAAGTTTATCTACAAGCAGCTTATGCAGGCAGGTTGCAAGCAACTCAATGAAATAATTTGCAGTAGCTTCTTATTAAACAGGCAGGTTGCAAGCAGCTCTTGCAGACAGCTTACAAGCAGCTGAAGAAAAGCCTTGCAGTTGCTTCCTGAAAAGCCTCACAGCTGCTTTCTTTCTTCTATAAATAGAGGAATTTTCAGTTCATTATGTACATCAGTTTGAAAGTTGAATAATATATCAGTTTCTCTCTATACTTGTCTTCAATTTATTTACTTTCCAGTCATTATTTTATAACAAATATCATAATTTCTCTACCATACCAATATCATAGTTTCTCTACGATACCAATTTTAGGCCCCCATAANTAATGCTTATCAAGTAGCATTAGATCATGCTAGACCAAATATTCCAACTCCTACCTCGTCTAGCTCGCAGGTTCCTAAAAGAACTGCGGGGCTAAAATCACTTAGTTCTTGGACGGGGTTTAGGGGTTCTCAAGGTGATAATATTGGTGATAGTTCACAACTAAATGAGCTTCAAGTTTATTTGTCGCAGGGACTTGAATCAGAGAATCCAGACGGCACCTTCAATGTTTTGGAGTGGTGGAAGGACAAAGAAAAACACTTTCCGGTTCTTTCAAGGATGGCTCGAGATATTTTAAGTATTCAAGCTTCAACAGTGGCATCGGAGAGCGCTTTCAGTCAAGCGAGACTTCAAATCGGTGATCATAGAGCGTCTATGAGGGAGAGCTTGGAAAAATCAGTACTCTTCAGAGATTGGATCCGTTCGGAAAGAAGAAATTTTGGACTTGCTGAATCACAACTGGATATAGACGAAGCTTATGAAGAAATGCTAGAGGAACTTGCGGAGGATGTTTCTAATGCTTCGCCCGGAAGTGGTGATGAACAAGCTTCTTTTCCGCCACCACCAACGGAAGTTCCTCCCAACCTTGAAGGATTTATGAAATTTGTTAGGGATACTATGTAGATTAATATGTAACTTATATTTTGGCACATCTTGATTAGTTTTTCTCCCTTTTAATGGTGGTATTAGTACCTTAGCTGTGCTCATTCCATTGGGGGGAGGAAGACTAAGAAAGATATTGTCATTTTTTTAAATGTCGTTATTAATAAAATTTATATGGCATTTCCTTGAATATTTGTGTTTACACTTGAATTACAAATTTACAATACATATCTAATAGTTATATAATATAATTTACAATAAATTGTCTTAGATAATATAATATAATTACATAACAAAAATTTTGTAACTCTAGAATAACACTTATATAATACACTTATACAAGATTTACAAGAAAATTGCCTTACATAAAAAAAATTAAAAAAAAATAGCCCGGACCCGTTTAGGCCCGCGGGCTCGGCCCACTTAGCCCGGGCCCATGTGGGCTTAGGCCCGTAGGGGGCCGGTCCCACACATATGGCCCGTTTGGCCCCGGCCCGCATAACCCAGGCCCGCATAGCCCGGCCCGCTTAGCCCGTTTGGCCCGGACCCGGCCCGTTAGCCACCCCTACCCCATAAGTCTGACCATGACCCCATCTTAATAATACTACTCCTTGCAACTTCGGGAATTTGGTCCCCTCCCAATCTCTCCTCGCGCCATCCTACTTCAATGATAATTCTTTTAATTTTTTTTTCTATAATATATTCTACTAGGATAATGGGATTTTTTAGTATATGTACTGATAAATTGTCAGTGTTATTCTATAGCTAGTTATCTATATTATTTGCAGATTATTAATCTTGCCTAGGTGGCATAATATTTTTTAGACTATCAGTTTACAGAAGTTAAATTCTTCTATTTACTCTCTGGACCGATTGAATTCTCTAACTTAACAATAGCTTGTTCGGCCAAAACCACATTTAAAAAAAAAAATATTTTTTAATGTTGAAGTGTTTGGCCAAGTTTAAAAGAGAAACAAAATTACTTTTGAATAGAAGCATAAGTGTTTTGGAGAAGCAGAAAAAAATAACTTCTCCCAAAAGTACTTTTCTGAAAATCAATTTTAAAAAAATTGTGACACCCTAAGTGAATCTCACATCGACAAAATATGAGAGAAATGCCGGGTATATAAGTATACAAGTCTTAGACCTTAGTGACATGTTTTAAAGTCGTGCAGATCTAGTTTTAAAGCGGACAATATCATTAGTGTGATGAACTGTTACATATCAGAGCGACTTCACGGACAAACATCAGCGAGGACGCCGAGTCCCTAAAGAAGGGTGTATGTGACACTCTAGGCGAATCTCACATCGACAAAACACATGAGAGATGCTAGGTATATAAGTAGACATGCCTTAGACCCTAGTGACACGTTTTAGAGCCGTGCGGGAGGCCCAAAGCGAATAATATCACTAATGGGATGAACTGTTACAAGAATACACTTAGAATCACTTTTTAAAAGTTTATCAAACACTAATTGCTCCTTATAAGTATTTTTCAAATTAATTAGCCAAATACAAACTACACTCACCAAAAGTACTTTTGAGAACAATACTTTAAAAAAAGTACTTCTCAAAATAAGCTGATTTTAAAGCTCGACAAGTTTTACTCAACTTTTATTAGCCTCTGTGTTTTTATGTTATTAGCAAATAGCAATACTCTGTTCATGGGCACTCTAATTAAAGTAAGATTATATGTTGATGAAATTGATTTACTTTTTGAGAAAGATGTTGGTAATCTAATATTCTTCTATCTATTTTGTTAAAAGAATCAATTTCTACTATGAGTAATGGATACAATAATGCAACAGGACGCATCTAAATTGGATAAGCAAGTAATACATAAACTTAAACTTATATATTAACACTAATGGCGCACGTACAATCATTAAGAACAAGTGGGGGAGACTGTAATTTAAAAACCCATATAATTATCGTACATTATAAACTCAAAACCTATTTTAACCATTAATAAAGTATATTGATCTTTCTTCTTTTATTCTCCAAATAAGACAAAAATCGAAAGGAATCCAAATTTGAACTATAAAATGGAGTAAAGAAAGAAAAAAGTGGAAGGAAGTTGTAAATTGGATGGCGATGAGCAAAGCACAATAAAGAAGAGAACCTCATTGCAACACCCAATGTGCTTACCTTTTCCCCCCATTTATTGAATAAAAACCTTTCTTTTCATTGACCATTCCACTTGGATAAATTTATTCACTTTCAGTATATATTAATACAAAATAATATCCTCTTCGTTTTTTTGTAGCTTAATTTGACACAAAATTTAGAAAAAATAAAAAAAATTTAAACTATGAGATATAAATCATGTCATAACCTTATATTCATAAGTGGTCATAAAATCCTGACTATAAAACTTCTAATTAGGAAAATATATTTATTGTTTATAGACCTTTGCAAAGGAAAGTCTTGGCGTAAGCAGTAAAGTTATTGTCATGTGACCAGAATGTCACGATTCGAGCCATAGATACATCCTCTTATAGAAATTTAGGGTAAGACTGCGTACAATAGACCCTTGATGTATGACCCTTTCCTGTGCCCCGTGTATAGTGAGAGCTTAATGCACCAGGTCGTGTGTATTATTATTTATAGAAGAGACTAATAAAAAAATAATTTCAAATGAAGTTGAACGATATATAATTTTATGAAAAAATAATAATTTTTTATCTTAATTTATTACGAATAACATAAATATTTTGTTGTACGGTGTTCGCCACACTACAAAACTAAAAAAATAAAAGTGCAAGAGGAATTAAAAAAGAGCAAACGACTACATAAAAAGCAAAGGAATTTCCAACATCTGACGTCACCATTCCTTTGACTCTTTTTTCTCCTCCTCCTTCATAAACCCCTTCTTTCCCCATTCCCCCACCTCCCATTCTTCTCTATTTCTTTCTCTCTCTAAAAACTTGACCCACCAAACTAACAGATATTGCGCATTTGCAATTTTCTCTCTCTAAAACACACATTGAGTTCAAAGGCAACAAAAAATGCGGAGGGACGATTTGTACATAACGGTGCCGAGTTTCTTCCGGTGTCCGATTTCACTCGACGTGATGAAGTCGCCGGTGAGTTTATGCACCGGCGTCACCTACGACCGGAGTAGCATCCAACGGTGGCTCGACAGCGGCAACAATACCTGTCCGGCCACCATGCAAGTTCTACAAACTAAGGACCTAGTACCTAACCACACTCTCCAACGACTCATCCGGATCTGGTCCGACTCGGTCAGAACTCAGGCCTCCACCGCCGAGTCAAACCGAGTTAACTCAGTCAGCCGCGATCAGGTTCGCGAGCTAATCAAACAGTTCGTTAGCGACTTTCGTGTTCACACCGAGTTGGAGGCGAACTCGGACCGCTTATCGAAACTCTTAGCTTTCTCCGAAGAATCGACAGAGAATCTCCGATTCGTAGCTTCTATTGCCGCGGAGAGTGATTTCCTCGCGATTCTCACTTCGTTCCTCGTTCACAACCCAAAAAACCTCAAAGTTGTTGAGAAAATCGTGCCTCTCTGGAAAATGCTGCTCGAACGAAGCTCTTCCGCGTCAAAAATCGCAAAAGCAAACGATGTATATCCGACTATAATAAATTCTCTCAAAAACGGAAGCTCAAAGTTGAGAATTGAGATGACAAAAGCTTTAGCGTTCCTAACGTCGACGGATTCCGTCGCTAAATCATCCTTATCAGAAAACGCCGATTTATACTCAGTTCTCGTGAGTTTTTCAACAATCAATTCCGATTGGAATCCCGAGTTAATGGAAAGTTCCATTTCATGTTTAATTTCTCTCGCAATGCTAAGGAGAAACCGCGTGAAGCTCGTAAAAGCCGGAGCTGTGAAAACGATCGGAAAAGCACTGTCCACGGCGGAGCTGGGAACCGGATTAACGGATAAGGTGTTGAGATTATTAGAATTAATATCTACGTGTAAAGAAGGGAGAACAGAACTGTGTAACGACGGAGATTGCGTACAAGCAATAGTGAAGAAAGTATTGAAAGTATCGAACGAAGCAACGGAACATGCGGTAACGATTTTGTGGAGCTTGTGCTGCTTATTTCGGGATCATAAAGCACAGGAATCGGTGGCGAAGAGCAACGGCATGGCGAAGATATTGTTGTTGTTGCAAAGTAATTGTTCGCCGGCGGTGAGACAAATGGCCGCCGATTTGCTTAAAGTGTTTAGGGTGAATTTGAAAGCGGCGTCTTGTCTTTCTACTAGCTATGATACGAAGACTACTCACATCATGCCATTTTGATGTGGGGCTGATTTTTTATTGTTGATAACTTTTGGGAGTTCTTTGGAGGTTTTGTAAATCATAAGCAATTTTGTTGAGAAAAAAAATATAGAATTGAAAAAAGAAGAAACTTCAATTGTTTTCAACTCTAGACTAGATAGTGTTTCTTAGTTCTTGATTTGATACCTCTTTCCCTACAAAATCATTTTTATAGATTACTATTTTGATCAATTAACAAGAACACAAAATTAATTGAGATCGATTATGTACATATATGGTGATGAGCTTGAAATTTTGATCTGAATTCATCATATATTACATGTAAAAAGATAAGTTTTTAACAGTATATTTATTCCTTTTACTCCATACCAAGAACTACATTTCCATTCAAGACCTCAGATTGAAAGTACAGGAACAAACTCATGATATAGACATCATACTAACATAGGGTAAATAAACTTAAGACTTTGACAATGCCTTCAAGTTTTATTTATCCTCACACATCAGACAATTTTTATTTGAGCAAAGACTTATTTTTTAACTAGGAAGTGAGATTACAATTTACAAGACTTATTGTTTTAATTTATTTGAGCAAAGACTTATTTTTTAACTAGGAAGTGAGATTACAATTTACAAGACTTATTGTTTACCTTAAAATTCGGATAACAATTAAACTTATACTGTGATTTTAAGAATATCTGATTTCGTCCAATACCAATTGATAAACAAGAAAATAAGCAGATGAATTAGGCAATAAAATAAATCAAACCAGTGTGTAAGCAAAGTCTCGACCTCGATTTGAGATAGTCTCGAGGTGGTATATTAAGAACAATCAACCAATAAATCAACTCTGATGAACAATAAGTGAGATAGGTAACAAGAAAATAACGAGTGTATATATCTTTCGCAGTGAATTATCATCATTACAAATGAATGGAATTCCTCTTTATATAATAGAGGAGTCTTAATTAAGGTATACTTCTAATTATAGTAAGAAATCATATTAACAGTTGATTAACCGCCATAGGTTGATCCGTTCCGAGATTTACGTCATGATCCTCGACCAATCGCAGATATCTCGCCCTTTTCGTTATAAAGCTATGGCGATGTCACTCGGAGTCTGTCTCTTTCTGGCCTCGATTGCTGTCGACCTCAGTCTGCAAAGAGGCTTCATTTCGGACTCGACGTCCTAGCTCTTCGACGTGACATTCCTATCTTGATCAAATAGTGAAATCGGGTAGCCACGATTTCTACCATATACAGATAGTCCCCTCATTTATTAAAATAAAATGATAAGAAACGACTTGATCCTCAATTTTCTCATGACCTCGATAAATAATGATGTCATCTCCGTGACGTAAGCGATGGAGGTGACCAAAACGTACCGTCGATACAGTTTCCCAAATCATTAATGCGAGTCAGGAGGCGGTCGGCCACTAGCACCGTCGAAACGTCACCGTAGTTCTATAAATATGGACTCTTTTGTTGAATCAAAGCTTTACTTACATTCTCATTAATCCTTCTAAGTTTTGAACTCTCTCCATCTCTTCTCTGTCATTGCTCGTTGAGTCAGCCTTTTTAATTTCAAAACACCAAGTTTCACCTCTTTCCGCCTCTTTCTACTTAAATCAATGGCAAAAACCTCCAAAATCGCTCCACAAAAGGAGAAAGCTTTCTCCTCATCTTCCCGGCCGACCGGTGACAAAACGCCGGTGGAACCGCTCCCTCATGAGTATGTTCCCGGCCCATGTGCCTTAAAATCCGACTTCAAAGTCGAGAACCCTCCATCGGTCCCTGGCCGACGCGAGCACGTGTCGAGATATATCTTCTCGATAACAGCGAGATATCTCAAGGATATGAAGAGGGATTGTAACTGGGGGGAAGTGGATCAAGTTAAAGCTGACTGCCACCAGTGGAAAAAAGGCATGAACCGCCTTGCTGCGGAAAAAGAGGCTGCCTCGGTCCAACTTCGGAGTACCAAGGAGAAGATCTCGTTTCAGGCCAAAAGGATCGAAGAGCTCGAGGCCGAACTTGCTGAGGCCAAGGCGGAGGTCGAAAAGGCGAAGGTTCTGGCTGACAAGTCCATAGCCATGTACTTGGCTGATGCCGAGGCTGCTCAAACTCAACTGAGGTAGCCTTTTTAACCATGCTTTCAAAGAATTTGAAGGGCTATTTTTATTGCAGGATTCGGACATCTCCGAGCCGCGTTAATTTGGTTGTAGCCTTTGGGTATGCCTCTTGTTCTTATTTCCCGATAACACTTCGAACTTGTTTGAAGTGTTAGTCCCCGAGAATGATGGCCTTGGCCTATAAATCGAGGGATGCCTCTTTGAGGTCTTATGGTTTCAAGTTTAGATAATTCGAACATGTTGATTTTCAACGCAGTCCCCGAGCAGGGAGTCGATCGTTCGAGGTCTAATTGTACTCCGGCCCTTAAGCCATTTTTCATAGAAAATCATAAGTATGAAATTTGTAAAATAGAAATTTTTTGTTGAATCACCAGATATTTGATAAATAAAAGTACTTCTTTGAATAGCTCATACATGCGTACATGTTTTTCCATTGGGGCTCGACTAATCAATATGGACACGGTTCATTCGACCGTTTGGCCCATTACAAAGTTTTCCTATCGGGGCCCTTTTGACATGAAGTATTTTTCCTTGAAAATAAATCATCCGAGGGTGATGTCCCCCAGTATTCGAGGTTAAATGTAAGGAGACCTCGGATACTCTGAGTCAGCATGAACAATGGTTGCTTCATTAAAAACCTTGCTAGAAAACCCATTTGGGATAAAGAATCGGTCGAAGGGAAAAAGAGTGCAACACGTGTCTTTGGGTCCTACTATGTTTCCGCTTGATGACTTCGATACCTTTGCTCGATCACCTGAAAATAGGTTAGTGTAAAATATAAAGGAAAAGGGAGAAAGTCATACCTTAGCAATAATATCTCTTAAGGAGTGAAATGTTCTAATTATTTGGTAACTGCTCACCGTTTATCGTGCCTAGCTTGTAAGATCCTTTTCCGATGATATCGAGGACTTTATAGGGTCCTTCCCAATTTTGGCCGAGTTTTCCCTCATTAGGGTCTTGAGTGTTGATGGTGACTCTCCTTAGGACCATGTCCCCGATTCTGAAGTGGCGAAGGTTGGTCCTTCGATTATAATATCTTTCGACGCGCTGTTTTTGTGCAAAAATTCGGACGAGGGCAATTTCTCGCTTTTCATCCAATAGTTCGAGGCTAGTATTCATAACCTCGTGATTTGATTCTTCCTTTGTGTGTCGAAATCTAGCGCTGGGTTCCCCAACTTCGACTTGGAATCAAGGCTTCAGAGCCATATACTAAGGAGAATGGGGTTGCCCCCATACTGGACTTCAATGTTGTTTGGTATGCTCAAAGGAATTCGGGTAGGATTTCTCTCCATTTTCCCTTAGCGTCGTTCAGTCTTTTCTTCAGATTCTGAATGATGGTTTTGTTCATTGTCTCGGCCTGTCCGTTTTCGCTTGGATGATATGGTGTCGATAAGATCCTTTTTATTTCATGTTCTTCGAGAAACTTTGTTACCTTGCTGCCAATGAATTATTTTCCGTTGTCGCATACAATTTCGGCCAGTATCCCAAATCGCCATATGATGTGATCCCAGATGAAGTCTATAACTTCTTTTTCTCTGACTTTATCGAAGGCCTGTACTTTAACCCATTTAGAAAAATAGTCAGTCATAAACAAAATGAATTTAGCTTTACCTTGGGCCGATGGCAGAGGGCCGACGATATCCATCCCCTATTTCATAAATGGCCATGAGGATAGGATCGAATAAAGTTGTTCTCGGGGCTAGTGGATCATTGGTGCATACTTTGACAATTATAACATTTTCGAAAAAACTCCTTAGTGTCCTTTTTCATACTATCCCAATAATATCCTGCTCTGATGATTCTATGAACTAGTGATTCGGCACCAGAGTGGTTCCCACAAGTACCTTCTTGAACTTCTCGAAATACATAATCGGTGTCCCCTGGTCTCAAGCATATTGCTAATGGTCCGTCAAATGACCTCCTGTACATTTTTCCATCCTCAGGTGATATGAACCGAGCAAATTTTATTCGTAGAACCCTCGATTCTTTAGGGTCCTATGGGAGCTTTCCGTTTTCAAATACTCGACATATTTATTCCTACAATCCCAAAGTAGGCTCGTGGAGTTTATCTCAGTGTGACCTTCTTCGATTACAGATCTTGAGAGTGGAATGACAGTCCCCGAGCTGATTTCATCGTCCTCGACCAATGATCCCAAATTTTCAAGGGCATCGACTTCACTGTTCTGCTCTCGAGGTATATGCTGCAAAGTCAATTCTTTAAAACGGTGTAAAGCCACCTGCAGCTTGTCCAAATATCTTTGCATTCTATCCTCTCGAACCTCGAAGGTCTTGTTTACTTGATTTACTACCAGTAAGGAGTCGCACTTGGCTTCGATGACTTCCGCTCCCAAGCTTTTAGCAAGTTCGAGACCTTGCTCTTCTTGAACTAAGACGCCACTCACCGCAATTTCTGAGACTGCTAAGTATAAGTAGAGCTTCTCATCTGCTTTTGGAGTATGAAGCAACAACGGGCTCGAGAGGTACCGTTTCAATTCTTCCAATGCCTGTTGGCATTCCGGGGTCCAGGAGAAGTCATTCTTCTTTTTGAGTAGTGAGAAGAATCTATGGCTCCCATCTGACGATCTCGAGATAAATCGGCCTAAGGCAGCTATCTGCCGGGTCTGCCTTTGTATGGCTTTAACGCTATCCACGACGGTGATGTCTTCGATAGCCTTGATTTTATCGGGTTTGATCTCGATCCCTCGATTAGATACCATGAAGCCGAGGAACTTGCCTGAACCGACCCCGAAAGCACATTTCTCGGGGTTGAGCTTCATGTTGTATTTTCTCAATATCTTGACTGTTTCCTGCAAATGTGTCAAATGGTCCTCTGCGCGCAGGGATTTAACTAGCATGTCATTAATATATGCTTCCATTGACTTACCTATTTGTTCTTTGAACATTTTATTTACTAGGCATTAGTAGGTAGCTCCTGCATTTTTTAGTCCGAAAGGTATTATGTTATAACAATATGTTCCATATTTGGTGATAAATGAAGTCTTTTCTTGGTCTTCCGGATTCATTTGAATTTGATTGTACCCGGAATAGACGTCGAGAAAACTAAGGATCTCGTGGCCGGCCGTGGCGTCGATCATGCGATCGATGTTAGGAAAGGGAAAAGAATCTTTGGGAAATGCCTTGTTCAAATCCTTATAATCTATACACATCCTAAGTTTGTTCCCTTTTTTGGGACTACAGCTACATTGGCTAACCATTCGGGATATTTTACCTCCCGAATGGACCCTATTTTAAGAAGTTTAGTTACCTCGTCCTTGATGAATGCGTGCTTTACCTCGGACTGGGGCCTTTTCTTTTGCCTCACTGCCCTGAACTTTGGGTCCAGGCTCAAACGATATGTCGTTATCTCTGGTGGGATCCCTGTCATGTCTAAGTGGGACCAAGCAAAACAATTTATGTTATCGATAAGGAATTTAATAAGCTTTTTCCTGATTTCGGGGTTCAACCCCGCCCCAAGTATACCTTTTTCTCAGGCAGTTACTCAATCAATATAACCTGTTCCAGCTCTTCGACCGTTGATTTGGTGGCGTCGAATTCTTCAGGAACAACGAAGGTTCGAGGGGTCAAAAAATCTTCATCTTCTTCTCCCTCTATTTACTGATTCCACGATTCAGTTGAGGCTGGTGGCTATGATGTCTATTTGGCTTCCTGTTTCCCTTTGATGTTCAATCCTTTCGATGTTGATAGTGCCGATATCAGTATTACCTCATCGACCGCGAATATTTCCTTTGCAGCATGCTGCTCCCCGTACACTATTTTTACCCCGTCCGACGTCGGGAATTTCATCATTTGGTGGAGATTCGAAGGGACTGCCCTTATGTTGTGAATCCAAGGCCTCCCAAGTAGGGTGTTGTACCTCATGTCGCCCTCGATTACGTGGAACTTGGTATCTTGGATAGTTTCAACCACGTTCATCGGTAGGATGATCTCTCCTTTAGTTGTTTCACTGGCCATATTGAAACCGTTCAAGACCCGAGTTGCGGATACAATTTAATCTTGTAGGCCGAGCTACTCCATGACCCTTAATCAGATGATATTTGCCGAGCTACCTGGATCCACTAAAGCACGCTTAACTTGAACTTTATTTAACAAGATAGAAATTACCAGGGCGTCATTGTGAGGTTGAGAAATTTCTTCTGCTTCCTCGTCGTTGAATGATACAGTGCCTTCTCGCACATAATCTCGAGTCCGTTTTTCCCTAGTAATTGATACCTTAGTGCGTTTGAATATGGGTCCTTGGGGAATATCGACCCCGCTGACGATCATATGGATTACATGTTGCGGCTCCTCCTATTCATTTTTCCTGTTGGCGTCCCTTTCTCTGAAATAATTTTTGGCTCGATCACTTAGGAACTCTCGAAGGTTGCCCTCGTTGAATAGACATGCTACCTCTTCCCTTAATTGCCTTCAATCTTCGGTCCTGTGACCATGCGTGCCATGATATTTACACATCAATTTGGTGTTTCTTTGGGAAGGATCAATCTGTATGGGTCTGGGCTATCTAGTATCTTTGATTCTTCCAATTGCCTATACAATGCCCAATGCGTCGACACTAAAATTGTATTCTGACAACCGAGGTGCCTCTATAGGATTGTCGTACTTATCAAACCCACTTTTGCTCATAATCCCCCGAGAATTTTGTCCTCGATCACTTTTTCGATCATTCCGAGCGGAATGGCGTCCTGGGTTGTTGTTCTGCGATCTGCGATGTACGGCTAATATCGGTCTTTGTTCGACCGAGGCTCCCTGTCGACATCCCTCTGATTTTTAACTGCGGACCTGTTTGGATACACTGAACCGGAAGAAGTTCCTAATTGGTCATCCTTGACCCTAATCTTCGATTGGAAACGATTGTGTACATCGGCCCAAGTCACCGCCGGATATTCGATAAAATTTTGCTTCAGCTGACGTGATGCTATCGAACTTCGTTCATTAAACCCCTGAGTGAAAGCTTGAACGACCCAATCATTTGTGACCGGTGGCAAATCTATGCGTTCCATTTGAAATCGGGACTCGAACTCCCTCAGCATCTCATTATCCTTCTGTTTTACTTTGAATAAGTCCGATTTCCTTGTCACAACCTTTATGGCCCTAACATGTGCCTTTACGAAAGAGTCTTCTAACATGGCAATGAGTCAATGGAATTTGGTGGCAGGTTGTGGTACCAAATCATGGCCCTCTTCGATAGAGTCTCTCCGAACTTCTTCAATAAAACAGACTCAATCTTATCATCTTCCAAGTCGTTACCCTTGATGGCGCATGTGTAGGAGGTGACATGCTCGTTGGAATCGGTGGTCCCATTGTACTTAGGTCTATCCGGCATACAAAACTTCTTTGGAATGGGTTTCGGAGCCGCACTTGGAGGAAAGGATTCTGTACAAATTTCTTCGAGTCCATTCCTTTCAAGATCGGCGGTGTTCCTGGTATCTGATCAACTTGAGAGTTGTATGTTTCCACTTTCTTATCATTAGCTTAAATTTTCTTCCCTCCTGACTCAATTCTTTTGGTGAGTTCCTCGAGCATTTTCATTACTGCAGGATCGATCTCCGACTCGTTATTATTTGAACTCTCCAGTATGGGCTCGGTACGGCGGGTGGCCTCCGGTTCGACCCCACTCGGGGCTCTATGTTGATTTTGCATTTGCGCAATAGCGACTTCCTGATCCTGCAACATTTCGAATATTACCTGGAGGCTAACTCCTCCGTCTCCTCCACCCCGTGCGCCTTGGCCATCATATCGACCTTCTCTGCGTACACTCCCTTCGGGGTCTGCGCCTAGATTCGTATTCAAGGCAATGTGTGAATTTACGTCAACTGGGTTGACAACCGGTGCTCCCCCGAGATCTGCTTGTGGCATCTTGACCATTGGAGCAATTATATTATCATTTTCCCCGTGAAATCCGAGGCCATTGTCACCATGTGTGGGTGTGTTTTGTGAGTTTGACATTTTTAACCTGAAGGTAAAGAAACTTGACAAGAAACAAGTGTGAAATGGTGTGTGTTATCAAAATCGGTATTGAATAATCACTATTATCCTTAGCCCCACGGTGGGCGCCAAACTGTTTACCCTAAAATTCGGATAACAATTAAACTTATACTGTGGTTTTAAGAATATGTGATTTCGTCCAATACCAATTGATAAACAAGAAAATATACAAATGAATTAGGCAATAAAATAAATCAAACCAGTGTGTAAGCAAAGCCTCGACCTCGATTTGAGATAGTCTCGAGGTGGTATATTAAGAACAGTCAACCAATAAATCAACCTTGATAAACAGTAAGTGAGATAGTTAGCAAGAAAATAACGAGTGTATATATCTTTCTCAGTGAATCATCATCATTACAAATGAATGAAATTCTTCTTTATATAATAGAGGAGTCCTAATTAAGGTACACTTCTAATTATAACAGGAAATCCTATTAACAACTGATTAACCGTCATAGATTGATCCGTCTCGAGATTTACGCCATGATGCTCGACCAATCGGGGATATCTCGCCCTTTCCGTTGTAAAGCTATGCCGATGTCACTCGGAGTCTGTCTCTTTCTGGCATCGATTGATGTCGACCTCGGTCTGCAAAGAGGATTCGATTTCGGACTCGACGTCCTAGCTCTTCGACGTGACATTCCTATCTCGACCAAATAGTGAAATTGGGTAGCCCCGATTTCTACCGATACACTTATATTTTAAGACTTAGAAGTGACATTACTATTATTTGTTAAATACAATTAGAGGAGTTCCCGTAATCTTTTTGAATTAAACATATGAATAAAAAATCTCCCAATTTAAATCAAATTCTTATGCTTTAAACAATTCTGTCCTTTTGCCTAGTAATAGGAGCAAATGGGGTCATAACTCACCCAGAAATTCAGAGCCAAATGAGTTCATTCATTTAGTTTTATTTCTAGACAATAAAGTAAGTATAGGATAAAAGTTAATCAACTTGGGATACTAATACTATAAACAAGTGTATAAGAAAGGGACAAAGTGCCGCAATTGTAGAAACGGTTAAGCATTTGCTGACTGTAATCAAAGATTGCTTTCTCCTTCAAATTAAATTTTGTTTGGTTTGAAAGAAAAGAGTGAAAGGGATTGGAATCCACAATTTCCCCACAAGAAAAAGAAATCTTCAAAAGAGCGAAAAAAAGATATAAGATTAGCTTGACTATACAAAATTTCCAATCCCTATGACCAATAAAGACAAAATAAATAATAGTATAAAAATTATATGCAGAACAGATTTGATGGTTTAAACTTATTGGTTAATGTTTCACACATTAATCTAGTTAGACAATAGATACTGCCAAACCACACCAACATATTTTCATACCTATTTTTGTAGTTATTCTTTCATTAAAATACGCTAGCTTTAGTAGAAAAACGTTTAAAATTTTCGTTCAATGATAGCTTGACTTCTAACATATCTCTTAATCATGTATTTTTTTTCGAGAATTACTTAAGAAGAAAAATTTAAACATCTTAAACTCTTGTCATTTCTGATATGATTTCGACGTATATCTTTGCTCAAGGATGTTTTTATACAAGACCAGGGCCGTTTAAAATAAATCGTAACCGTTATCAAACCGGAAAAATAACTTATTGACTTATTAGTATCGGGTTATTAGGGTAACAGTTGGTGAACGGATTGAAATTTTATAATTAACAGCTCAACGGTTTGAGGATGGATCACTCAATTTCTTTATCGGATAAACCGATAACCCATTAAAAATATTTAATTTACACTTTTACCCCTATTAATCAAGAAGGCAGGAAGATAATTCCATATGAGAGCCATGAGCTTCCCAAATCAATCAAATAAGAATCATGTTAACAAGTTGATTACATGAGTTTGGCTCTGCAAGCTAAATCTGATATTCTGTCAGAGTTGGTTTAAGTGGAAAGAGAGAAAGCAGAAACATATCAAGGACTTTTTCCTCTATTTGTCTTCTGATAGCCGGACTTACTAACTAAAAGGGAGAAGACACAACAATGATAGATGATATCTGTAGACAGCTTGACTTCAAATGTTGGTACTGATTCAAACCAGCTTTCTGACATATTAGATTTCAGTTACCAACACTTACCAGATTGGTTGAAATAATGCTTAGTTTCTTATGGTTCAGCTAGTTGTAATTGCCAAAAAGAAATCAAAGATTGGGGTAAAAAGAAGTTGTCTTAATAATCTAGCACATGATTGTATTGGTAAAAAAGAGTTTCACACGTAAGCCAGCTTTTGACAACTCAGCCAGTCACGTGGACACAAGAAAATACGACAGCTGGACGTAACTCTTTGAAGAGGTACAGTACAAAGAGGCACGGTTTAGTAAACCCACGAACTAATCAGCCACGGAAAATTCAATTTGATCAAAACGTGAGAGAGGCACGGCCAGAATGAATCTAGACAAAGCTACGAGCATCTTCAAGGACCCACAATTGGTTACTCGAACGTTATATAACTGAACTCCTATTACTGTTATCCTTTGTAACGCCTCATTAATGTCATAATGAGTAACCATAGCAGGAGTCGTACGCTATAAGAATCTCCTATATAAGGGAAGGAAATACAACTTGTAAAGGCATCTGATTCTCGAATACAATCAACTTCGATCTTTTATTTCTGTAATATTGTCTATTATTCATTTTTTTCATTATCTTGATTATCAGTAACCAATATTCATCTTAAAAATAAGCTTTAGTCAAAGGGTCTAATTCTTTGGTTAAACAAATTGGTTCCGTTACCGGGAATATGATAATCTTTGTTTACTTTCCAAGTGATATCCTTTGAATTATGTCAAACCCAATGACAACAACCAGCAAAGAAGTGGAACCCCAGTTCCATCACCTTCAGGAACCCCACGTGGTTCGAGGGAACAATTCCCAGAAAGATCCAATAACAACCATGGTAATAATGATCAAACTGTGGAACAAGATCATGTAAAGCAAATGATTGCAGAGTATATGAGCCAAGCTTTGCAAGAATTTACGAGAGGATTACCAGCAGCGTTGCCTACACCGCCAACGCCACCCCCCAATAACACCATCACCATGGAAAATCCTTAATCTGGGTTGGCAAACTTAGGAAGAAGAGATACTCCTAATGAATCTCTCGAAACGAGACCAGGTATATCTAATAACTCAGAATTACAAAATCTACTGCTAACCATGCAGAAACAGATGAAGGAGCAGAACGATCGCATCGAACAAATTCCTGG
>ML372636.1:0-17075 GCA_005239525.1 Nicotiana knightiana | reverse complement strand
AGACGTCCTGAATCAGATAGAAGATCAGGTAAAAACAGGTACGATCCTTACTTAGGACCCCCGGGACGCGATATCCGCCCCAGGTTCAAAAACACTAGGTCGGACTATAGACTACAAGGAAGAGATGTAATCTCATCCTCGTCTAGATCCAGAAAAGATCGAGATGAACGACCTAGAGGTAGTACTCAAATTGGGGATCATACCTTTAATGTAAATACTACTGAACTTGTCTCAATATTGAAGAACATGGGAGACAAGGTTAAGTGGCCCAAAGAGATGCGGTCAAATCCAAGTAGAAGAAACCCAGATCACTGGTGTGAATTTCACAACGATCATGGGCACAAAACTGCGGATTGCAGATTTTTACAAGGTGAAGTAGAAAATTTATTGAAACAGGGCTATTTAACAGAATTGTTTAGTGATAAAGGTAAACAGGCATACATGAGGAACAGGAAGGAGCCCCTAAAGCCTCCTTCTCCAAAACGAACTATTAACGTAATACACGAGGGTGAAGAAGTAAATAGAGTGATTTTCAAAACAACCACAAAGTTCACAATTACACACGGGAAACGTGCTCGTGGAGAAGACGATATAACCTTCGATGATGCAGATAGCAGCGGATTAATACTTTCGCACAACGATGCTCTGGTAATATCTCTACTTATTCATGACACTAACGTGAAAAGAGTGTTGATTGATCCAGGCAGTTCAGTCAATATCATTTTGCTAAGAGTCGTGGAAGAAATGCTACTGGAGAATCAAGTAATCCCAAAAGCACGAGCCATATCCGGGTTGGATAACTCTACGGTTATAACAAAAGGAGAAATTGGGCTTAACACTTATGCTGAGGGGGTGATCAAAAGAGCTAGGTTCCAAGTCATCGATACTCACATGGCTTATAACGTGATCATTGGAAGGCTATGGATCCACGCCATGAAAGCGATACCCTCCATGTTGCATCAGGTAATTAAATTTCCCTCTGAATGGGGGATTCAACAAATCAAAGGAGATCAGCAGACCGTAAAAAATATAAATTCTGTGGTACACTACAAAAGAAAAATAGAGGTAGAAGAATTATGAGATAAGGAAATCTCCCAAACAGGTAACACCGCCCAAACAGACATGAAAAAAATTAATTCCCAAATAGGTATGGAAGATATTATTTCTGAAACAGGCACGAAAGAAAATACTTACGAGAAGAAGAGTCAAGTTACCACGGAAGGTGTACTATACCGCACAGACGCGGATTCCAGACCGGACTNCTAAATGAAGATCTATCCGTCGTACCTGTTAAGCAGAAGAAAAGAAAGCAAGGACCATTCAAGAACCAAGTGATCGACGAAGAGGTGCAGAAACTCTTGAAGATTGGTTCGATACGAGAGGTAACGTACCCTAACTGGTTGGCAAACACCGTGGTAGTACCTAAAAATAATGGCAAGTGGAGAGTATGCGTAAATTAACTTATTTAAACAAAGCATGCCCCAAATATTCATTCCCATCGCCTCATATAGATCAAATGATTGATGCTACCGCAGGTCATGAACTATTAAGCTTTATAGATGCATATTCTGGTTATAATCAGATTAAAATGGATCCTTTAGATGAGGAAAAAACCTCCTTTATCACGAATAGGGGAACTTATTGTTATAAAGTCATGCCTTTTGGCCTAAAAAAACGCTGGAGCCACCTATCAAAGGCTAGTGACCGAAAAACAATGGAGGTATACATCAATGACATGTTGGTAAAATCAACACAAGCATAAGACCATTTCCAGCACCTATCTACTGCTTTTGATATTTTACGCATGTATAATATTAGGTTGAATCCAGAGAAATGCGCGTTTGGAGTGCAATCAGGCAAATTTTTGGTTTCCCTTGTATCAAACAGAGGAATAGAGGTAAATCCCGCTCAAATTAAAGCCATAGTGGAAATACCTGATGTTTTAACAAATAAAAGGAGGTTCAAAGACTGACCGAAAGAATAACAGCTTTTGGGAGGTTTATTTCTAGATCTTCCGAATTTTTTTTTAAATTCTTCTCAGTTCTCAAAAAACAGAATCGGTTCGAATGGACTGAAGAATGTCAGCAAGCCCTCAAGAATCTGAAGATTTATCTATCGAAACCACCACTGATTTCAAAGCCAAAAGAAGAGGAAAGATTGTACATCTACCTGGCTGTCTCAGAAATTGCTGTAAGTGCAGTATTGGTAAGAGAAGAAAAAGGTAAACAATCACCTATCTATTATGTAAGTAAAACTTTGCTAGATGCTGAGACTAGATATCCACATCTGGAAAAGTTAGCTTTAGCTTTAATAATGGCATCTAGAAAATTACGACCCTATTTTCAATGCCACCCAATCACTGTTGTGACCTCATATCCTTTAAGAAATATTCTGCATAAACAAGAATTGTCAGGAAGATTAGCCAAGTGGGCCATAGAATTAAGTGAGCATGAAATAATCTATCAGCCTAGGACTGCAATTAAGTCTCAAATACTAGCTGATTTTGTTGCTGACTTTAGTAATGACATTGTATCTGAAGTAGAAAAAGAGTTACAACTCTTTAACAATGTTAATCCAGGCCTGTGGACCTTGTTCACCGATGGTTCTTCAAATATAAAAGGCGCCGGCTTAGGCATAGTCTTGATATCACCCACGGGTGAAAAGACACGGCAAGCTATAAAGTGTTATCCTATCACTAACAATGAAGCAGAGTACGAAGCTGTTATTGCAGGGCTTGAACTTGCACGGGAGCTCTCAATCGAGCAAATTGTGATCAACAGCGATTCCCAACTGGTAGTAAATCAGATACAGGGGAGTTACATTGCTCGAGAGACTAGAATGCAACAATATTTTGAAAGAACACAGGAGCTCGTGAGACAATTCAAAACATGGAAGGTAGTGCAAATACCTAGAGAAGAAAATGCAGAGACAGATGCATTAGCTAACCTCGCAGCAGTCACGGAAGTAACGAACAAAGACAATACAATTGTCGTTCAACTATTTCATTCAATAATAGACCAGGACAAGAATGAGGTAACTTTCAACAACCTAACCTGGGACTGGAGAAACAAAATTCTTAATTTTTTGCAGAATGGAACCGTACCTGAAGACAGGAAAGCGGCTCAAGCACTACGCCGCAAAGCTGCACGGTACTGCCTTGTTCGCAACTTAATTTATCGCAAGATGTTCAGGGGACCCCTAGCTAAATGCCTTGGACCTAACCAAATGGAATTTGTGATGAAAGAAGTCCATGAAGGACACTGTGGAAATCATTCAGGGGCTAGATCCTTCGTGAAAACACTAATCAGATCCAGATACTATTGGCCTAAGATGGAAGAAGAAGCCGAGAATTTCGTATCCAAATGTGACAGATGCCAAAGGTTTTCCAATAACATGCATCGACCAGCAGAATTATTACATCCAATAATATCCCCATGGCCTTTCATGAAATGGGAGGTAGAAGCGTTCAAACAAGTGCGAGAGAAGGAAGTTAAAAGCTTCTTATGGCGAAACATAATATGCTGCTTTGGAATACCAAAGGAGATCGTGTGTGATAATGTCCCACAATTCATAGGCTCGCAAATCACAGAATTCTTCGAAAGTTGGAAAATGAAGCGGATCACCTCAACGCCTTACCACCCCGTGGATAATGGACAAGCTGAGTCAACAAATAAGGTCATCATCAACACTCTAAAAAAGCGGCTGGATAAAGCCAAAGGAAACTGGCCTGATGAGTTACCAGCAGTACTATGGGCATACAGAACGACTTCAAAAATAGCCACGGGAGAAACTCCGTTCGCACTTATTTATGGCTCAGAAGCCTTAATACCTGTAGAGATTGGCGAACCAAGTATAAGGTTCTCGGCAGCCATGGAAGGTGAATACAACGATGAATTAAGGACTAACCTGGACCTGCTCGAACCACGGAGAGAAGCAGCATTGATACGGATGACAACTTAAAAAAAAATCATAGAGCATTATTACAACCGTAAAGCTCATCTCAGGTACTAATTGGGGACTTCGTCCTCAAAAAAGTCTTTCAATCAACAAAAAAGCAGGTGCAGGAAAGCTAAATCCAAACTGGGAAGGACCTTACAAAATCCGAGGCATAGCTGGGAAAGGCGCCTATGAGTTGGAAGCTATGGACGGCAGAGTTCTACCAACAAGCTGGAACGCCATCCATCTAAAGAAGTATTACTTCTAAAAAGAAAAGAATACCCCCCGTCAGGTATCACACGTTCGATTTTATTTTGAACATTTAAAAATTTTACTAACTTTTTTAGATGATAGACACAAAGCTAACCCATCACCAGATGATGATATTAGACCTGCAAGACGTGAGGAAATACCACAATTCCCGGTCTAGGGTTACACCTTCTGATGGACATTTTAAAAAGGGTTAAGCAGTCATCATCTAAAAAACTATATACCTTCGAGTCCGGAATGTTTTTCCTTTTCAGGAAAAGGACCACAAGGAAGGAATAATCAAGTGCTCGAGATTTCATTCTTCAAAGCTCAAACACTTGGAGGACTATACAGTATGGAAGGCTAAGACGAAGAAACGAAGACTAGCAGAAAGTCAAAAGCTCGAGCCTAAAGACCCATCTACCCAATGAGACAAGTGACGCGAGCAGAATCGAAAGAAATCAAAAGAGCCATCCAAATACAAAGCCTAATGCAAAAAGCAAAAACCTTCGAACATATTCAGGTTGAAAGGCAAAATATTAGTCACGAGAAAGAAATGTACATCTTTATACTTATTCAAAGTTGTTGTAACAAAAACAGTTAGGGGTAAAAGATCATCATCAATGTACTCATTCAAAAAACTGTTCTCGAATAAAACAGTTATGGATGAAAGATCTAAACCCTTGTATTTGTTCAAGAAACTGTTATCAAATAAAAACAGTTACGAATAAGAAAACATTTCCCTCGTACTTATTAGAAAACTGTTTCCAAAATAGTTGCGGGTAAAAACCCCAATCTTTATAAAAATTGTTGCTAGTAAAAATAGTTATTTCCTTGTATTAATATCGAAAAACTGTGACCTATGAAAAGCAGTTACGAAATACAAGAGTATATCAAAATTTGTTAAACAAAAAACAGTTGCAAGCGTGAGTTTTAGACGATAACCAAACACATGTAAAATGTCATGGAAGTTCAAACAAAAAACTTTCCTTGGAAACATTCTTAAACATGTGTAAAATTCCTATCACTCTATTGCATTATCATGAAGTTGATACGTCTTCTTCATGTCAATTATAAAGGGCCCTTTTCCATAAGCTATGCCTATTACAGAAAGGCACACATTTAATATGATACCGTGCCTATTATAAAAAAGGTACGAGTAGTCTAAAGCATTCCACATGCAAAACTCGAAGGTACAACTAAAACTTCAAAAAATAAAGCATGCAAAATACTTAAAGAGTGAAACATAAACTCAACAAAATTCGAACTAACATTTATATATTAAAAATGACTAAAAACTAAGTATTAACTTATACTTAGCCGTATAAGATTTTTATATTTACATTGTGGTGCCCCTAAGTTGTCATTCGGGGACTTAAAGGAAATCCAAATTTACACCCGATGGGACTGGGGGTGACAATAAATTGATACAAAGAAAAAGAAAAAGGGATAAACCAACTAAATCTTTTCAAGATAGGGGTTGAATTCAGAGGCAGAAGGAGCGGGAGCAACTGAGGATGAAGAGGCATGAGCGGTTGGAATTTCACCATCAGGTGAAGAGAGGTTATGAACCTGTTGAGCCTTCTCCATGGCTTCCTCAGTTTTGGCTATTTCAGCACTAAGGTCAAAACCCTCTTGACTCATTTCCATCAATGTGTCAAGGCGAGAATTCATATACGCCCAGTCCACATCGACAACAGCCACCTCTTCCAAATCTTCATAATCTTGTGCCCACACTTGAAGCTCAACCCTCAACCTGTCCTTCTCCGCCTCCGCAGCTTCATAAGCGGCCCTTAATGGAACAATCGACTCCTCTAAAGTTTGAGCTTTGTCTAAAGCCCTTCGAAGATCTTCTTGAGTACGAGTGAGTGATTGCACAAGCTCGCCTGAGTATTCTTCCTTCTTCCCCAGCAAGTTCTTCAAGTCTCTAATCTCCTCTGAGGCACGAGACAGCTGCTCCGCGAACGAAGACTCCAAAACACTCTTGTCTTTGTCAGATTGACTGCAAGAAGCCCGCTCCACTACTAGTTCTATTTCCATAAGTCTCATATGCCGCTTCAAGGTACTCCTCTCCTCTTCTAAAGCGTCCATGTCAATCCTTAGGCTATCATACTGTGCTTTCCAATCATCAACTTCTGCCTGCAACTCTCTTTTCTCTTGGGGTGTGTTTGAAATCCTCTTCATAAGCTCCATGCCTATGAGGTTAATCTACAAGAAATAAACCAGTTTGATATGGTAAATTTCATATACAAGAGTGAAAGAGGATAAATTACACCATACCTTCAAAGAAGTATGCACGACCTCATTTGCCCATGTAAGAGCACCGTGGCTAGTTAGCTTTGCTTTCTCGGCGGGACCTATTAAAGGCTTGGGCCACACTTCAGGCTCACTCTTCTTCCTAAAAAGGTCTCCCTCAGCTGGAACCTCTATTACCACGTGCCGCATCTCTCTGCTGGAAGACCCTACTTCCCTAACGGAAGGCATGGAAGCAGGCATAGATGGAACAGCAACAGGCACGGAAGGTTGAGGAGCTGGAGAAGCCACGGGCAAAGGAGCAGGCACGGAAAGTTGAAGAGTTGAAGAAGTTACAGGAAAAGCAGCAGCAAAAGTTGAGATAGCCAAAGGAATAGACGAAACAGTTTCTCTCAAAGAAGAAGGAAAGATAGTAGCCAAAGGGACGTCGTCAACAGCAAGATCAATACCACCGTGAATAAGGGAATGTGGAACATCATCAAAGACAGGGGCTCAATCACAGACACGGGAGGCAAGGTTGAGGNCAAAGGCTTGAGCCACACTTCGGGCTCACCCGTTTTCTTGAAAAGATTCCCCTCAGCTGGAACCTCTATTACCACCTGCCGCATCTCTCTGCTGGAAGACCCTACTTCCCTAACGGAAGGCATGGAAGCAGGCATAGATGGAACAGCAACAGGCACGGAAGGTTGAGGAGCTGGAGAAGCCACGGGCAAAGGAGCAGGCACGGAAAGTTGAAGAGTTGAAGAAGTTACAGGAAAAGCAGCAGCAAAAGTTGAGATAGCCAAAGGAATAGACGAAACAGTTTCTCTCAAAGAAGAAGGAAAGATAGTAGCCAAAGGGACGTCGTCAACAGCAAGATCAATACCACCGTGAATAAGGGAATGTGGAACATCATCAAAGACAGGGGCTCAATCACAGACACGGGAGGCAAGGTTGAGGCAGTAGGCTCATCATCTAAAATCATTCGCCTTCTCCGTGGCCTGTGCACTAAAGCACCCTCTTCCTCTTCTGCTATGGAGCGAGATTCACTAATTTTCCTCTTCGAGGAAGATGAACCAACAATGATTTCCTGGGCTTGAGCCAATGACATTCTCGGGATAGAGGAAGCAGACACCCCACGAGTAGAGAATCCTATTAAAAAAGAGAAAAAAGTTAAACGACAAAAGAAAAAAGACTCGAGTAAGGAAAGAAGCAAGAACAAAAACTTCACTTACCGTGGGTCTTTACTTTCCAACCATACCTCCCAGCGAGGTACTTCCAAGATCTTTCTTCAGAAGGAGCAACAAATAACAGTTTTCTACCCAATCACGAATACCGGAGACATTCTCAACAATATTTATGATTGCTGAAAGAAGAAAAATAAACAGACACAGTGTTAATAAAACATCTCAAGTCAAAACAAGAAAAAGTAAATGTGAGCTAAAGAATACTCACGTGCGCGATTCCACTTCTCAGGGAAGGGAATATTTTCTTCACCCATTAAACCAGCAGTGGTACAACAACATACGAAGGTACCAAACCCTATCTTTATCATCTCCAGGGGTTACTAACACTCTTTTGCTTCTAGAAGTCAGAGTAAAAACCCTTCACGAAATAAGGTAGGAGAGTAGAGGTGAATAAGATGGTTGAAGGTAAAAGGAATCGAGTCTAAAGAAGCCAAACTCCTAAGGCATGTGACAACTCGCCACACAAGCGGGCCGACCTGTCCTAAGCAGATATTGAAAAAACGACAAAACTCGATTATAACTGGGTCAATGGGGGGTCTAAACCCTAAAGTGAAAGGATACGTATAAACAAAAGAATATCCCGTCTTGTAAGATGTTATTCTTTGATTACTATTTGGAATATAAACAGGAAAGTCAGATTTCTAGAAGTACTCCCTTCGAACAAGGGAAATCTGACCCTCAGTTATAAGGGTTGGATATCTTTATACACTATCAAGAGAAGAAGATTGGTCTACAAGAACTTGACTATCCCTAGCAAAAACAAACTCAGCAGAGAAAATTTCATCGACTCCAGGATCACGAAGGCGTTCACCTCAACCCCTAGACAAAGATCGAGAAACCCTAAATCTCGGGGAAACTTGAAATCTAGTGGAAGTGGGAGGTACTATCTGAGAAGAATAAGATCCCCTCGAAGGAGTGGATCCTAGACTTCTAAGTCTACCACCCATCAGACTCCTAGTCGGAGCAGAAGATGGCGCTAAGCTTTCAATGTCTATTACTCTTTGAGGTTGGTTTGAAGAAGACATGTTTACAAAGGCAAAGGAGAAAGTTCTTTACAGAAAACAAAATTAGAAAAGTGTTTCGTGGAAGCAAAGAAAATAAAACATGTATTTATACTTGAAGACAACCGTCAAACATGATGAAAAAGGAAAATAATGATGAAAAGTCATAATTGAAGATGTCACTTTGAGACTGGCACAGTCGCAAAAAGCCCTAAAAGGTGCTGAGTAAATGCAGAACCAATCCAAAAAAGACACGTGGTATGAGCATTAAATGGAAGTGACAAACGACGCCTATGGTGCAGAGAAGGATACAATGATTCAAAGAAAAGCGGCGGCAAAATATTCCGCCATAAATAAATATCCACTTACCAAATATTAATCGTTAAATATATGGTAAGTGGGGGGACTATCTGTATTGGTGAAAAAGAGTTTCACATGTAAGCCAGCTTTTGACAACTCAGCCAGTCACGTGGACACAGGAAAACACGACAGCTGGACGTAACTCTTTGAAGAGGTACGGTACAAAGAGGCACGGTTCAGTAAACCTACGAACTTATCAGCCACGGGAAATTCAACTTGATCAAAACGGGAGAGAGGCACGGTTAGAATGAATCTAGACAAAGCTGGGCAGATTCAAGGACCCATAATTGATTGTTCGAACGTTATGTAATTGAACCCCTATTACCGTTATCCTTTGTAACACCTCATTAATGTCATAATTAGTCATTAATGAGTAACCATAGCAGGAGTCGTACATTATAAGAATCTCCTATATAAGGGAGGGGAATACAACTTGTAAAGGCATCTGATTCTCGAATACAATCAACTTCGATCTTTTATTTCTGTAATATTGTCTATTATTCATTTTTTCCATTATCTTGATTATCAGTAACCCGTATTCATCTTAAAAATAAGATTTAGTCAAAGGGTCTAATTCTTTGGTTAAACAATGATTTCTGTAGGAAAATGATAAATTTTCTAGTTCTCTTTTATTGTCTATTTGGTTTAACCGATAAACAACCCGATAATCACCGGCACCCGCTAATCGTTAATCCGATACCAATCCTCTTGATATCTTATTGAATGTCTAGCGAATTACTATATTTATAAATCGATAAATAATTTCCCGATCCTCCCGATAAGCATCCCTATACAAGACAATAACGTTTGAGATTAGAGCATGAAAGTAGGGGCAACGCTAGTGTTTGGTTTATGCGTTTACCGAACTTAGTAGCTTTGGTACAAACCTTATTTTTATTTAATTTTTTTTATTAAATATGTATATATTATTAATTTAGAATCCAATAACTTAAAAAATCAAAATTATGAACTTATAAGCTTTAAAATCCATCTCTGCATGGAAGTGTGTATCCCATGAATTTTTGCCTTATTGAAATTATGAGAACTCTTTGAATTTGATGTCCATGACAGAGGTGTATTGGTAAAAAAAAAAGTCTCACACGTTAGCTGATTCTAGACAACTCAGCCGAATACGTGGACCAAGGGAAACACGATAGCTGGACGTGATTCTATAAAGAGATACAGAACAAAGAGGCACAGATCAATAAACCATCGAGTCCATCAGCCACGGGAAACTCACACCTGATCAAAACAGGGAGAGACACGGTCAGAATGAATCTGGACAAAGCTACAGGTAGATTCAAGAACCCACCATTAATTACTCGTACGTTATGTAACCGTACCCCAATTACGTTATCCTTTGGAACGCCCCATTAATGTCATAATTAGTCATTAATGGGAAATCATAGCAAGAGTTGTACGTTATATCAAGGAATCTCCTATATAAGGGACGAGAATACAACTTGTAAAGGCATCTAATTTTCGAATACAATCTACTTTGCTTTTCTATACTTCTGCAATATTGTCTACTACTCATTTCTCTTTATTTAATATTATTTCCTTGATTATCAGTTTCATCCTTGAAATAGATTTGGTTAAAGGATCTAATTCTTTGGTTAAACAAATTGGTTCCGTTACCGGGAAACTGATAATCTTTGTTTACTTTTCAAACGATATCCTCTGAACTATGTCGAACTCCAATGAAAACAAGCAGCAAAGGAATGGAACCCCAGTTCCATCGCCTTCAGGAACCCCACGTGGTTCAAGGGAACAATCCCCAGAAAGATCCAACAACAACAATGATAATAATGATCAAATGATGGAAAAAGATCGAGTAAAGCAAATGATTGCAGAGTATGTGAGCCAAGCTTTGCAAGAATTTGCTAGGGGATTACCGGCAGCGTTACCTGCACCACTGACACCACCCCCCAATAATATCATCACCATGGAAAATCCTCAATCTGGGTTGACGAACTCAGGAAGGGGAGATACTCCTAATGAATCTCTCGAAGCAAGACCAGGTATGACTAATAAATCTAAACTACAAAATTTACTGCTAACTATGCAGAAACAGATGAAGGAGCAGAACGATCGTCTCGAACAAATTCCTGGAGTACCACCTATTATCAAAGGCATTGATGTTGATAGGTATTCTCAACAACCTTGGAAGCCAAGCGCGGCACCCTTGCCTATACCCAAGAGGTTTAAAATGCCTGACGTTCCCAAATATGATGGAACAACTGACCCACGTGATCATGTGACTGCTTTCACTACNAAGGAGCCCTAACCTGGTATTCTCTTCTCCCTGAAAATTCTATTGACTCTTTTGCTGAGCTTGCAGATTCATTTATAAAAGCACACTCTGGTGCACAAAAAGGTGAGAAAAGAACGGAAGACATATTCAAAATAAAACAAGAAGACACGGAACTGCTCCGTGAGTTTGTAGACAGGTTTCAACGAGAAAGAATGCACCCAGGGTGCCTGATAATTGGGCAGCCATGGCATTTGCAAGCAACCTAAACGATAAAAGCTCAGAAGCAACGAGACGACTTAAGGAAAGTCTAAGAGAATTCCCCGCTACAATATAGAACGATGTATATAACAGGTATAGTACTAAACTTAAAATAGAAGAAGATATCATTGCTCGTTCAAGAGATGAAGATCATTCCAGATCCAGACGTCCTGAATCAGACAGAAGATCAGGTAAAAACAGGTACGATCCTTACTTAGGACCCTCGGGACATGATACTCGTCCCAATTTCGAAAACACTAGGTCAGACTATAGACCACCAGGAAGAGACGTAGTCTCATCCTCATATAGATCCAGAAAAGATCAAGATGAACGACCTAGAGGTAATACCCGAATTGGGGATCATACCTTTAATGGAAGTACTACTGAACTTGTCTCAATATTGAGGAACATGGGAGACAAGGTTACGTGGCCCAAAGAGATGATTCAAATCCAAATAAAAGGAACCCAGATCACTGGTGTGAATTCCATAACGATCATGAGCACAAGACTGCGGATTGCAGATTTTTACAAGATGAAGTAGAAAATTTATTGAAACAGGGCTATTTAACAGAATTGTTTAGTGATAAAGGTAAACATGCATATATGAAGAACATGCAAGAGACCCTAAAGCCTCCTTCTCCAAAACGAACCGTCAACGTGATACACGGAGGTGGAGAAGTAAACGGAGTGGTCTACAAAACGACCACACAGTTCACAATTACTCATGGAAAAGGGGTTCGTGAAAATCTGGAAGCGGATTATATAACCTTCGATGATGCAGATATCACGGATTAATGCTTCCTCACAATGATGCTCTGGTAATATCTTTACTTATCATGACACTAACGTAAAAAGAGTGTTGATTGATCCAGGTAGTTCAGTCAATATCATTTTGCTAAGAGTCGTGGAAAAAATTACTACCCCAAATAGGTACGGAAGGTATTATTGCTGAAACAGGTACGAAAGAAAATACTTACGAGAAGGTGAATCATGTAACCACAGAAGGTGCATTAGACCACACGGATGCAGATTCCAGACCGGACGTCATTCATGAACCAGAGGAAGACGAGCACATCAAAACAACTAAGGAAGAGCTCGAAGCTATTCCATTGTCTGAACAAAAGCCTGAGCAGAAAGTGTATATAAGCACGAGGCATGGCCCCGGTCGAAGAGGTAAGTTAATTGATTATTTAAAAGCTAACGCAGACTACTTTGCATGGTCCCACTCAGATATGACAGGTATCCCACTAGAAGTGATGACTCATAAACTAAATGAAGATCCATCCTTCGTACCTGTTAAGCAGAAGAAAAGAAAGCAAGGACCATTCAAGAACCAAGTGATGGACGTAGAGGTACAGAAACTCTTGAAGATTGGTTCGATACGAAAGGTAATGTACCCTAACTGGTTAGCTAACACCNGAAAAAACTTCCTTCATTACAAACAGGGGGACTTACTGTTATAAAGTTATGCTTTTTGGCTTGAAAAATGTTGGAGCCACCTATCAAAGGTTAGTGACTAAAATGTTCCAAGAACATCTTGGAAAGACGATGGAAGTTTATATTGATGATATTTTGGTAAAATCAACACAAGCGGAAGACCATTTCCAGCATCTTTCTACTACTTTTGATATTCAACATAATATGAAGCTAAATCCAGAAAAATGCGCTTTTGGAATGCAATCAGGTAAACTTTTGGGTTTCCTTGTATCGAACAGAGGAATAGAGGTAAAACCCGCTCAAATTAAAGCTATAGAAGAAATACCTGATATTTTAACAAATAAAAAAAAAGTTCAAAGACTAACAGGGAGAAAAAAGCTTTGGGAAGATTTATTTCTAAGTCTTCTCAGTTCTCAAAAAGCAGAATCAGTTCGAATGGACTGAAGAATGTCAGCAAGCCCTCAAGAATTTGAAGATTTATCTATCGAAACCACCACTGCTTTCAAAGCCAAAAGAAGGGGAAATATTGTACATCTACCTGGCTATTTCAGAAATTGCTGTAAACGCAGTACTGGTAAGAGAAGAAAAAGGTAACAATCACCTATCTACTATGTAAGTAAAACTTTGCTAGATGCTGAAACTAGATATCCACATCTGGAAAAGTTAGCCTTAGCTTTAATAATGGCATCTAGAAAATTACGACCATATTTTCAATGCCACCCAATCACCGTTGTGACCTCATATCCTTTAAGAAATATTCTGCATAAACAGGAATTGTCAGGAAGATTAGCCAAGTGGGCCATAGAATTAAGTGAGCATGAAATAATCTATCAGCCTAGGACTGCAATTAAGTCTCAAATACTAGCTGATATTGTTGCTGACTTTAGTAATAGCATTATCCCTGAAGTAGAAAAAGAGTTACAACTTTTTCACGGTGCTAATCCGGGCCTATGGACCCTATTCACCGATGGATCCTCAAATATAAAAGGTGCCGGCTTAGACATAGTCTTTATATCACCCATGGGTGAAAAGACATGGCAAGCTATCAAGTATTATCCTATAACTAACAATGAAACAGAGTACGAAGCTATTATTGCAGGGCTTGAACTTGCACCGGAACTCTCAATCGAGCAAATTGTGATCAACAACGACTCCCAACTGGTAGTAAATCAGATGTAGGGGACTTACATCGCTCGAGAGACTCGAATGCAACAATATCTTGAAAAAGCATGAGAGCTCGTGAGACAATTCAAACCATGGAAGGTAATGCAAATACCTAGAGAGGAAAATGCAGAAGCAGATGCATTAGCTAACCTCACAGCAGTCACGGAAGTAACAAACAAAGACAATGCAATTGCCGTCCATTTATTCCACTCAACGATCGATCAGGACAGGGATGGGGTAACTTTCAACAACTTAACCTGGGATTGGAGAAACGAAATTCTTAATTTTTTGCAGAATGGCACCGTACCTGAAGACAGGAAAACAACTCAAGCACTTTGCCGCAAAGCTGTACGGTACTGCCTTATTCGCAACTCGCTTTATCGCAAGATGTTCTGAGGACCCCTAGCTAAATGCATCAGACCTAACCAAACGGAATTTGTGATGAAAGAAGTCCACGAAGGACACTGTGGAAATCACTCAGGGGAGAGATCTTTAGTGAAAACCTTAATCAGAGCTGGATACTATTGGCCTAAGATGGAAGAAGAAGCCGAGAACTTCGTATCGAAATGCGACAGGTGCCAAAGGTTTGTCAATAACATGCATCTACCAGCGGAATAATTGCATCCAGTAGTATCCCCATGGCCTTTTATGAAATGGGGTATGGACATAGTGGGACCTCTTCCCACAACTAAAGGACAAGTACGGTTTTTGCTCATGCTAACCGACTATTTTACAAAATGGGTAGAGGCAGAAGCGTTCAAAAAAGTGCAAGAAAAGGAAGTTAAAAGCTTCTTATGGAGAAACATAATATGCCGCTTTGGGATACCAAAGGAGATCGTGTGCGATAATGACCCACAATTCATAGGCTCGCAAATCACATAATTCTTTGAAAGCTGGCAAATCAAACGGATCATTTCAACGCCATACCAACCCGTGGCTAATGGTCAAGCTGAATCAATGAATAAGGTCATCATCAACAATCTAAAGAAACGGCTGGATAAAGCCAAAGAAAACTGGCCTGATGAGTTACCAGCGGTACTATGGGCATAGAGAACAACTTCAAAAACAACCACGGGAGAAACCCCATGCGCACTTGTCTATGGCTCGGAAGCCTTAATTCTTTGGAGATTGGCGAACCAAGCATAAGGTTAGAAACAGCCATGGAGGAAGCAAACAACGACGAATTGAGGACTAATCTAGACCTGCTCGAACTACGGAGAGAAGCAGCACTGATACAGATGGCAGCTCAAAAACAAATCATAGAGCGTTATTACAACCGTAAAGCTCATCTCAGGTACTTCAANCTGGACCTGCTCGAACCACGGAGAGAAGCAGCATTGATACGGATGGCAGCTCAAAAACAAATCATAGAGCGTTATTACAACCGTAAAGCTCATCTCAGGTACTTCAAGGTTGGGGACTTCGTCCTCAAAAAAGTCTTTCAATCAACGAAAGAAGCAGACGCAGGAAAGCTAAATCCAAACTGGGAAGGACCCTACAAAATTCGAGGCATAGCTGGGAAGGGCGCCTATGAGTTGGAAGCTATGGACGACAGAGTTCTACCAACAAGCTGGAACGCCATCCACCTAAAGAAGTATTACCTCTAAGGAAAAGAAGTACCCTAGTCAGGTATCACACGTTCGATTTTATTTTGAACATTTAAAAAATTTACTAACTTTTTTAGATGATAGGCATAAAGCTATCCCATCACAAGATGATGATATTAGACCTGCAAAGACGCGAGGAAATAACACAATTCCCGGTCTAGGGTTACACTTTCTGATGGACGTTTTAAAGGGTTAAGAAGTCATTATCTAAAAAATTATATACCTTCGAGTCCGAAATGTTTTTTATTTTCAGGAAAAGGACCACAAGGAAGGAATAATCAAGTGCTCGAGATATCATTCTTCAAAGCTCAAACACTTGGGGACTATAAAGTATGGAAGGCTAAGACGAAGCAAAGAAGACTATCAGAAAGTCAAAAGCTTGAGCTTGAAGACCATCTACCCAACAATACAAGTGATACGAGTAGAATCAAAAGAGATCAAAAGAGTCATCCAAATACAAAGCCTAATGCAAAAATGCAAGAAACCTTCGAACATGTTCAGGCTGGAAGGCAAAATATTAGTCACGAGGAAGAAATGTACATCTTTATACTTATTCAAAACTGTTGTAACAAAAACTGTTAGGGGTAAAAGATCATCATCATTTATACTTACTCAAAAAACTGTTATCAAATAAAACAGTTACGAATGAAAGATCAAAATCCATGTATTTGTTCAAAAACTGTTGTCAAATAAAACAGTTACGGATGAAAAAGCATTTTCCTCATACTTATTATAAAATGTTATCAATAAAAATAGTTGCGGGTAGAAACCCCAAAACTTTATAAAAACTGTTACTAGTGAAAAACTGTTGTTCCCTTGTATTAATATCAAAAAACGGTTACCTATGAAAAACAGTTACGAAATACAAGTGTATATCGAATCTGTTAAACAAAAACAGTTGCAACATGAGTTTTAGACGATAATCAAACACATGTAAACTGTTGTGGAAGTTCAAACAAAAAAAACTTTCCTTGGAAACATTCTTAAACATGTGTAAAATTTCAATCACTCTATTGCATTATCATGAAGTTGAGACGTCTTCTTCATGTCAATCATAAATGGCCCTCTGTCATAAATGAAGCCTACTACAAAAACGCTCACAAACACCGTACCTACTATGAAAAGGTACGAGTGATTACAACATCCTCATGCAAAAATTCAGAGGTAAAAACAAAAACCTCAAAAATTAAACATGCAAAAGACTTAAGAATAAAGCAGAAACTCGAAGCAAAAAGTCTTAATTTGCATATATTCGAAAAAAGCGGCCAAGTAAGAACTAAGTACAAACTAGTACTTAGCCGCATATAGTTTATACATCGAAATGCCCCTA
>ML372634.1:13669-43488 GCA_005239525.1 Nicotiana knightiana | reverse complement strand
CTAACGCCAGGCACCCCCTGGCGTTTGGGCTCTAAGGCCTGGCTAACGCCAGGCACCCCCTGGTTTTTGGGGCTAACGCCAGGCTTGTCCCGGATCGCTCCTTTTCGACTCTTGCACGTATTTTCCGACGTTTATGCTCTCATTTAGCTCGGCTTCCATTTCCAACTCACCTACACATTAAATAGACTTCATTAGGCACATACGACGTGTATTTTATCATTAAAGAACATAAAATGCAAGGTATATAATGCTTAAAATCATGAATTCTAGCCACGCATCAAATATAATCTTGTATTTAACTTAGAAGCATGAAGGAGTTACTTACCTTGACATTGCATGAAGGAATCCTCTCTTTGAAGCCTCCCAAAATAGCCTAAGCCCAAGAAGAAATGAAGAAAATGAACCAAGATCCTTGTTTTAAAACATTCTGCCCAGGCCGATTTTCGCACCTGCGGTCCAGCCCTCGCACCTGCGCTTCCGCAGGTGTGCCCAATAGCCCGCACTTGCGGCTTCCTTCTCCTCCAGCCCAATCCGCACCTGCGACCCCTTGCCCGCTTCTATGCCTTCGCAGGTGCGTAAATTCCATCGCACCTGCGATCCCAGCCAAGACAACTCACTCTCGCACCTGCGGCCAAATCCTCGCAGGTGCGATCACACCAGATGACAGCAATTCCAGCCTTCTTCAAACTTTTAACTTGATCCATTAAGCACCCGGAATCCACCCGAGGCCCCCGAGACCCCGTCTAATTATACCAACCTGTTCCAAAATATAATGCGGACTTGCTAGAGGCCTCAAATCACATCAAACAACATCGAAACCACGAATCATACTCAAATCCCAACTTTATGAACTTAGAATTTTCCAACATCTACATCCGATGCCGAAACCTATCAAATCATGCCTGATTGACCCTAAATTTTGCGCACAAGTAATATTCAACATTATGGACCTGCTCCAACTTCCGGAATCGCATTCCGACTTTGATATCAAAACTTCCACTTCCAGCCGGATTTCTCAAAAACCTTTAAATTTCTATCTTTAGCCAAATGACTTCAAAATGACCTACGGTCATCCAAATTCTCTTCTGATTGCGCTCCCAACTCCAGAATCACCATATGAAGCTATCCCAGACTCGGAATCCCAAACGGACATCAACAACACTAAAATTCACTTCAAGCCCAAATCTATGAAATTCTTATAAAATGCTAACTTCCATAATATACGCCGAAACGCTCCCGGGTTATCCAAAACCTGATCCGAACATACACCCAAGTCCAAAATCATCATACAAACCTGCAGGAACCTTCAAATTTCTGATTCGGAGGTCGTTTACTCAAAATTCCAATCTTAGTTGATTCTTCCAACTTAAGGCTTCTGAGATGAGAATTTTCTTTCCAAATCAACTCTTAACTTCCCGAAATTAAATTCCAACCACACCTATAAGTCATAATACCTGAAATGGAGCTGCTCACGACTTCAAACCGCTGAACGACGCGCTAGAGCTCAAAACGACCGGTCGGGTCATTATTTATACACATAAACACACAAATGTTTTTTTACTGAACTTTATGATTTGATTCTAATATTGTTCTGTACTAGTTTAAAATATGAACTTCACAGGTGATAGCTAGTATCATTAACAATTTGTGCTTCTCTTACTTTGCCATATTTATTTAAAATACTTATTGAGTACATTAGGTCGGTTGAACTCATACTATACTATGCACTTTATTGTACAGATCCAGGTGTGTGCACCAGTTATCAGCAGTAGGTTGCTCGTTGGACTATCTACTAGAGGTGATGTAGATTTTCATCTTTGGTCGCAGTTTGACTTGTCTTTTCCTTTCATATTATTGTTATAGTTAAGATAATGTATTTATTGTTCAGTTTCAAACTTGTATTCCGTTGTAGAAGCTCAATACTCTGTATTTACCAGTTTCTGGGGGGATTTACTCTATATTAGCAGTTATATTGTATGCTATTTCTATACATTTTATTATTTTGTTTCCTTTGTTATCATGTTTCGGCTTTCCTAGACAGTTTTTTAGGTTGCATCACAACCGGTAGGGATTCTGTATTGTGACATAAACCTTACTCCCAAATATCTGTAACTGCTCACACTTACTCTTCCTTATAGGTTTAGTGCCAATGAGGCACTCACTATAACTCCAAAACAGTAATACTAACACAAAGGTATATAAAATTCTCACGGAGATTATACAGAATACTACTATGAATGTGAGGTAGCAAATAACACCATAGAGATCACAATAAAAAAACAAGGGTGTAGTACACTGTCAACATCTTCAACATACTTAAAATGCTCAAAGAAACTAATAACATGTACAACCAAAGAGAGGGAACACCTGCAGATTATTTAGGAATCCAAACATTAAGTCATACGATTAAGGATCAAGGAAATACATGCATCTACTGATAATTTCAAGTTTACAAGCGTCCATACTCATAATGCCTTGACAACTTATTAGACTATGTTTAAATTAATCATGGGTTCATTCATAGACTATGTTATAACCTCTACTAGTAGTATGAGCTAACAGCCTCATTCGAAATCTTTAAAGCATATTAACAAGGATACGTAAGAAAGAAAATTGATATTTACATAAGCAGATGACATGATCTTTAAAGACTAATAATCTCACGTTCATACTACAGTCATTAGGAGTTATAAAATTCATATAAAGACAAGGTAATGTTCTGACAGGGAAGGTATGCATCAAGAGCTTCCCTTAAGTGTATAGGTGAGTCACAGTTAACTTATGTGCGCTTAGCAAGGCTTTTCCCTTATGTGATAATACAATCTGAGAGCACAGGAATAAGTATGAAAAGTAAGCAGGAAATTTGTGTAATAAAATGAATGAGTGCAGAAAACCAGGAGAAGACAATTAACCACATACAAGAGATGTCCTTAAGGAGTGGAAGACTACAACATGGTAGAGTCTCAAATAATATAGGGTCAGACCAACAAGTTCAGTATAGAATTATAGGACATGGAAGGTTTCACATGAAATAAGCATGGTTCTAGTAGTAGGTCAATTAGTACAGTTAAACGGATTGATGTATTTGTCCAAACATAATGAATTTTAGCTTAACATGACAAATTCAAGAGATGATACACAAATACAAAAGCTATTATTACTAATCAAATTCTATTTCTTAACCAGATCCTTGAAGATAATATAAACATACATGGTCTAAGTTAACACCAGCAGTCAGGGTTCATATAAGATTAATTGCAGCAATTTATTAGAATTTAGTCTAGCTTCATTTCAGAACATATTTCATTTGGGGTGAGGCTCACATATATGATCAGATAATCATAGAACTTAATATAAAAGCCTTTATAATGATCTTTTAAGAGGTCTCGGAATCACAAAAGCACGTGGGAAGAGAGAAGGCATCACAAACAACTTAACTGATATGCTTTAACTAAAATGACAGTCATATATTTAGCCTTAAGTGTTCATATCCCTTTTTAGTTTTGGTTTATCAGATAGATAACCTTAAGTGCATGATTCAAATAAAAAACTAACACAAAATAAATACCAGTAGAGTAAACATGAGAGCCATAGCAAAATCATAAGGAAAGTCTGAAGTTATAATAAGTGCAAACAATCATTAAGGCTCTTTAGCTAATTATATAAGTTAAACTAATACACATATTATATAACTTGAAGAATATTCATTAGGCTTACAAGAGTAGTGGATTGGTATTAACTTAGTTTCAGGGTACTAAGGAGAACAATTAGTTCAAATGCAAAGCATGATGATCAAAACATAAGTCAATAGAAATACCTCATGGATAGAAAATTTTACCCAAAAAAAAATTAAAAGAAAGAGAGGGTCGAAGTTGACTAACCTTCTTTTGAGAAACAAAACAAAAAAAAACTCTTTCTCAATTGTTTAGAATCAAGAACTCAAACTCATACCAATGTAGAGCTCAGAATCAGAAAGAAATCAGAAGCTAGTTATAAAACCCTAGCTTGATTTTCACTACTCAAGACTGAAATTGATATTTCTCTGTTTGTTAAGTGATTTTCTGTGTATCTTGTGTTGTTAGGTGATAGGATTAAAGATCCTATTTATAGTGGAATTAAAATTCCTATAGGGTACAACATGATTCAAACCGGTAATGGAAGGTGATGGAGGGGTAGTGATGTGAGCATAATCGGGTGAAATTCTTAGAAGACTGAAGGAATTCAACGAGAGTTTTTACATGAGAGGGGGAAGTTGACTGTTGAAGGAAAGAGACATCATGTAAGAGCCTCAATGTCCAGAGGTTGCTTTGCTTGACCTCTAGACTAAGAATAATCATGATAGAATTGGGAGACGGTCATGCATGCCACGAATTTAACAAAATATATAAGGATTTATGAAGATTTAACATTGCATAGTTTGGTCTAGCGTTTTGTATTTGGGGGTTTTGAATCTCCAAGATCAAACGACAAAGGTTCAGCGAGAATCTTGGATAAGGAGGACAAATGGGATGATTTTTGGTCATGATTCATGACTTTGCACTAATTTGTGCAAGGTTCTTTGATTGATGAGGTCTGGTGAGTTGAAAGAGTAGAGAGAAAAAGGGTAAAGGGCGTGGCTGTGTTGGTCTCGAAGGTTAAGAGTGAGAGATGGAACGAGAGTCATTGGATCTTTTAATCAACGTATCCGATTATTTGGAGATTTTTAAAATTATTTAAAAAGTTTAATGAGGAAAAAGGAGACCGTTGGATCCTTGTAACCCAACGGCGGAGATAAAATCTTGTAGAAGTACTAAAATAAGGATAAAAGCAAGAATAAATCTGGTCTATTGATGGCATGGATCGACGTTCACGATTAAGTATGTTTGTTTTGTGAGTGAGTGGGACGGGTGACGTGGCGAGCTCAGATTGGCTTAGGGAGAGTGACACACATTGCCACAATGGAAAGAAAGGGGTGGACTTGGACTGTGTCAGATGGAATTGGGCTTGTATATTGGGCTTTTATTAATTTAAAGAATAGTCATTTTGTGTTTAACTGCATAATTGCAAATGTAGTTGTTTGGTCTTTATCCTTTTAAATATTAATTTAATTAAACTTAAATAATTTCAATAAAATACAATAAAAATTATAATAATCAGATACACTACTAATTATTGTAATTAATTAATTAATTTACTAAACTATCTTATTTTCCTATTTACTACACTAATTTCGTGTTTATTTTGGAATAATAGGTTATTTTGCCCAAAATTGAGAAATAGATTTATTAAATTAATTATATACCTATGTGATGAATATGCAAATTATTTTAATACTCTTAAAAATGGTAAAATAGCAAAGATAATATTTTTATAATTATATAATGACTATAATACTAATTAACTCCAGTAATTACCTAAAAATAGGTATTAATAATTAGAAAATATCATTAATATATTTATTGAAAATTAATAAGTGTAAATATATTAATTTTTAAAAGAAGGGTCAAAATTGGCCTTCAATAGACCCGAAAGGTCATTTTGAGTTCTAGCTTTTTGTTTCATTATTTGAGACATTGAATAGCTTCATTGAATGATTTATGACATATGTGTATGGTTTGTTACAATTTTGCAAAAAGTTTAGATATCTTTTTACAACGAAAACTTGATTTTGAAACTTTAAAGTTGTTGGAGTTGACCACGGTCAACGTTCTTGGTAATGTCATGACCTAAATTTCCAACCACGCGGTTGTGATGGCTCCTAACATCCACTTGCTAGGCAATCCAACATTCGCTAAGCAATTAATCAAGTTAACAATATAAAAGCAAATTATTAAGAAAATAAGACTGAAATACTTTGTGATATATAATAATACAACATCATCGGTGTCTAGACTAATCCTATAAAGTGGTGTCACAAGTGCATGAGTTGTTTTTAGGCGAGAGCATTAAAGCTCCTATTTATAGTGGCATTAAAATGCATCTAGGGTTCAACATATACCAAAATAGTAATGGAAGGTGATAGAGGGGTGGTGATTTGAGCATAATCGGGTGAAAATCTAAGAAGACAGAGGAACATCAGCAAGAGTTTTTACCTGAGCGGGGTGTTTACCGTGAAAAATGATAATTACAATTATATCTGATTTTGTGGTTCTAAAAGTATGTGATTTATTTTAATACTAGTTGTTTAGGCAATAGATGCTAAGTGAGAGTTAAGAAAAATGAGATAATAACAAAGGACAATGGTGTGATGCAAACCAAATAGACTTGAGACAAGGTCTCGAGCTTGCCGAAACCGGGCCTCGAGGTCGATCAAGTGTGCTTGACTGGGGGCGATCGATTGGGGAATAACAGTGTAGAGGGCCTCGAGGATAGCCTCTTTATGATCAATAATGAGCAATAAATGAAGAACAATAAATGAAACATAATAAATGGAAGCAATAAATCAATGGAACAATTGTAGAGCATATTTAAGTTAGAGAGCAGAGAATGTTGTTGTTCTTGTATTGAATATCATGTATGTTAAAAAATAACAAGGGTCCCCTTTATATAAGAGGAGAAATTCCAACATAGTACATGTGTAATTATTATAAAGAAATGCAGCTGGTACATCTATTTTAGTGTCACGGTACAGACTGGTACTATTCTTGCAGACTTGGTCAGCTTTAACCACATGCCTTTTGGGAATTTCTCTCTTTTCCATGATTGCAATCAATTTACACCGCCCCGAGGTCGAGCGTGGAGAATTCTCGATATGCTTCCTCGATGTCAAACCTCGAACTGTGCTTCGAGCCCTCTAAAGATGGGCTATGGAGTGCCATAATGACCATAAAACTGGGCTCTCTAATTTTAGTCATATACAAGGGGGAAGCTGACCGTTGAAGGAAAGAACCATCGGGTAAGAGACTCAATGTCCAAAGGTCGCTTCGATTGACCTCTGGACCAAGAATAATCATGATAGCACTGGGACATGGCCATGCATGCCATGGATTTAACAAAACATAGAAGAATTTCTGAATATTTGGCATTGCATCGTTTGGTCTAAGGTTTCGGTTTTGGGGATTTTGAATCTCCAAGATAAAATGAGCAAAGGTTCAGCAAGAATCGCAGATAAGGAGGACAACGGGGATGATTTCTAGTCATGATTCATGACTTTGCACTAATTTTGCAAGTTACTTTTACTGATGGGGTCTGGTGAGTTGAGAGAGTAGAGAGGAAATGGGGAAGGGACGGCTGCATTGATGGGAAAATATTTAAGGTTTGGGTGATTGGGGGTTGGTCTCCATGGTTAAGAGTGAGAGATAGAAAGGATGTCGTTGGATCTTTCAATCAACATATCCAATTATTTGGAGATTTAAAATTATTTCAAAGGCTTAACGAGGAAAAATAGTGACCGATGGATCCTTGTAATCCAACGATTGAGATAAAATCTTGTATGGGTGTTAAAAGAAAAGCAAGAATAAATCTGGTCCATTGATGGCATGGATCGACGATCAAGATTAATTGTGTTTATTTTGTGAGTAAGTGGGACATGTGACGTGGAGAGCTTAGATTATCTTAGGGAGAGTGACACGGATTGCCACAGTGGAAAGATAGGGTGGACTTCGATTGGGTCAGATGGAATTGTAACGACCCGACCGGTTATTTTGAAAATTAATGTCCCGTTCGGTGGCGTAAGGTCTCGAGCAGCTTCGTATTATGTGTTATGACCGAGTTCAGTTGTCGGATGATTCAGGATCAATTTGGAAGAAAGATCCCTGTTTTAGAAGCTTAAGCGATAAGAGTTGATCGAAATTTGACTTTTGTGTAGACGACCCCGAAATAGAAATTTGATGATTCCAATAATTTTGTATGGTGATTTTGGACTTAGGCGTACGTCCGAATTTGGATTTGGATGTCTATAGGGTAATTTGATGAATATTGGCAAAAATTGGAAAGTTGAAGTTTTGGAAGGTTATGAGGTTTGACCGGGAGTTGACCTTGTTGATATCGGGTTCGAATTGCGAATTCCAAGAGTTGGATTAGCTTTGTTATGTCATTTGGGACTTGAATGAAAAATTTGACTATGGGTTGATTTGATAATTTTCGGCACGAGTTTTGAAAGTTGGAAGATTTGAAAGTTCATAAGTTCGACTCTAGGTGTGATTCGTAGTTTCGACGTTGTTTGATGTGATTTGAGGCCTCGAGCAGGTCCACGTTATGTTATGAAACTTGTTGGCATGTTTCGAAGGGGTCCTAGGGCCTCGGGTGTTTGTCGTATGGGCTACGGTCCATTTTCTACTATTTTTGGACTGTTGATTGTTGGTATTTGGTGTCCTTAATCGCATTTGCTATGAAGCTATTACGTTCGCATATTGTAATGAGGAGGCAGGTAGAAATTTCCCATTGTGTTCGTGAAGAGGGATTCACATTTTCAAAGGTTAGAAGGCCTTTGCCTTCGCGTTTGCATTCAGCGGTCTGTGATCGCATAGAGGTAAGGCGGAAAAGGGCATCAGACAACTCTTCTATTTGTGTTCGTGAGTACACAGACGCGTTCGCGTAGGATCTGAAGATTTGGTCACCGCATTCGCAAGATTGATGTCGCATTCGCGAAGCACGTTTTGGAAACCTTCATTTTTCTTCTTCGCGATCGTGAGGAATGTTCTGCGATCGCGATGTAACAATCACTGGGCAGAAAGTATAAGAACTCTATTTCGAGGGTTTGCAATTTTATTTTTTTTGGAGTTGTAGACCTCGACTATGGGAGATTTTCATGGGGTTTTCAAGCAATTCATTGTTGAATGTTCTTTTCCTGACTCTTATTATATTTCATGAACCCATTATTATTTTCGTCATTTAATTAGTGAATTAAGTTGGAAAGTTGGGAAAATTTATAAAAATTTTCAAAATGTAAAATGATTATTTGAAGGACGAATTGATGTCGAAAATTGATAATTTTGGTATGGTGAACTCGTATTGGAATGGGTGTTTAATTTTTATAAATTTTATCGGGTTCCAAGGTGCGGGCCTAGGGCTTGACTTTTTAGTTTTGTTAAAGACTGAAGCTTTATTATCCGAAATTGTTTTCTATGAGTTTTATTCTTGAATTGAAGTTATTTTTGCTAGATTTGAGTCGTCCGGAGGTTTGTTTCACTTGATAAGGTCATTTTAGAGTATCGGTCTTGCTTCTTTGAGGTAAGTATCTTGCCTAACTTTGTATGGGGGAAACGACCCCTTAAGATTTCAGTCATTGTGCTATTTGTGTCATGTGAAGGCCGTGTATGTGAGATGAAAAGTACGTGTTCGGGCTTAGTTGTGGAAATTTGACCATTTAGGGCTATTAGGTTCTTATGTTCATTAGATATGAAGTTTTTGTCATGTTAAATTTCTCATGTACTAAATTCACCCTTACATGTATTAATTAGAATTAATTGCTTCATGTTCTACCCTTATTACCAATTAAACTCTTATGTGCCTTAAGTGAAGTTGTTGTGTCTTTTATTGTCATGCAACCCTTTCCGTAATTGTTTAACCTTAATTGAAATCATTATTATCTCTTCCATAATTAACCAGACTTAATTGAATTTTGTTATCTCGTTCATTGTTGATGTATTCTTATTTGGGGTCATTGATTCATGTTATCTCCCTAGTTGTCGAATTATACTTTCATGGAATCATTCTGACATAGTACCTCTCCCCTTGTTGAGCTATTCTTGTTGAGACTAGTATTTCCTTGTTATGTCTTTTTTTGTGAGTTCGTTCTTCCGTTTCTTTGTGTTCTAATGTTCTTGTGTTGATTTACTTGTCGTATTCTCGTGTCATTGTTGTTGTTGTTGTTGTATTCAGTGTTGTTGAGTCGAGGACTATGCGTGGTTGTGATATTGAAACTGTTTTGAGGAAATGTTGTGGTATATGGGCACATATTGTGAAATTCATTTTCTTAGGTTGTTTTGTTTTTCCTCACATATTATTGTGGAGAGGATTGTTATGATGTTTGCACAAGGTTTCTGTAGTGATGTTATTATTATTGATATGCATGTGGTAGTATAAGGTCTGGGTTTTGAAACATATGCGGTGAGATAAGGTGGGCTAGCTACGCGTGGCGAGTAGGGTAATTACTAGAAGCTATACGGTGTGATAAGGCGGGCTAAAACGCGGGATGCTATTTCAGGAAAAAATGATTTTCAAAACGAAATGTAAAGGCTCCCGCTGTGATATGAGGAAATATTGTGATTCATTTTTGTGATTTGAGACTACGAGGTGTTAAATCGGCAGGGGCTCTTGTTGACATTTCCCTATTCTTTTGTACTTGTCTTTGATTGTTGTTTTCCTTAGCATGCTATTAATTGTCTTTCTCCGTGTTGCACTATTTTCTTGGTTTTATGTAGCTAATCTTGTCGTACTATTCGTTGTTTCAATTCCATTGCTATCTTTATCACACTGTACATTTTGTGGTGATCGTTTCTTAGGTGCCATTCATTTTCTCTACTCATACTTGTTTACTTAAATTGTGGTAGAACACTTGCACAAGCATACACGTAAATAAATCACCCATATTGGTGTAAGAAGATGAGTCCTGAAGTTATTGACCATTTACATGTGCTCTCGTGTAGTTGCCTTATGTCTGAGAGTTGTCCTATTGGGACGTGAGTTGTTTGTACGGTCACGAGTCATTCTTATTGTTGGCACATGAGTGGTCCATGAAGATATTAGATATTGCCACCTTCTTGGTTTGTGAGTCATCCGTGTAGTTATAAGTTTTAATGTGGACACAAGGTGCCAAGTGATTAGGATTAATGAATTGGGACCCGTGATATGTGATTTGAGGTTTGCACTTAGGATCATTGGTTTTACTATAGAAATTTCAGTTTCATGCTTCGTAGTTGTTCTGGTTAAATTCTGTTTTTAATTCAGTAAGTGTTAGGCTTACCTAGTCTTAGAGACTGGGTGCCGTCACGACATCCTACAAAGGAAAATTTGGGTTGTGAGAAATGGGTATCAGAGCTCTATGTTCAATAGTTGTTACGAGTCATAAGTGAGTTTAGTAGAGTCTTGTGGATCGATTGGAGACGTCTGTATGTATCTTCGAGAGGCTATAGAACTTTTAGAACAGTTTCAATTCTTTTATTCCTATTGTTCGAGTTTGTTGATCTCGGAGTTTGAACATTTGTCATTTTATTCTCTCACAAATGGTGAGGATATTAGCTGAAGTTACAGACGACGCTGCCCCTAGAGCCGGTATTTCTAAGAGTGGGGACAGAGGTCTAGGAGGAGCACGTAGCATAGCTAGATCACCTGTCAGAGAAGCAGTTGAGGAGCCGCCAGTAGCTCCGGTTGGGAGACAGGCACCAGAGGCGCATGTTGCTACCCCGAGACTTCAAGAGATTTTGGCACAGTTCCTGAGCATGTTTGGGACATTGGATCAAGCGGAGTGGATTCCGGTTGCACCAGCTACTTCATAGACCAAAGAAGGAGCTCATACTCCCGCCACCCGTACTTCTGATCATCGATTCCATGTTGGTCAAGTTCTAGGTGTCATGCCGACAAAGTCTGTTATCCTAATTCCGCATGTGGTAAGGGCAGCAGCATCTGAGGAAGAACAACTTAGACTTGCGAGGTTCCATAAGTATTGCCCTCCTACTTTCATGGTTTGGCTTCAGAGGATGCGCTTGGGTTACTAGGGGAGTGCTACCATATTCTATGCACTATGGATATTGTAGAGATGAGTAGGGTCGATTTTACTACGTTCTAGCTTATGAGAACGGCATATCAGTGGTGGCGAGCGATGAGTTGGGTGGACCCGCGAATGCAGCTTCACTTTCATGAACTATGTTTTTAGAGGTGCTCTTGAGAGGGTTTTTTCTCCAGACCCTTCAGGAACGTGGCGTGCCGAGTATGAGAAGCTACGCCCTGGCACTATGCCGGTGTCAGAGTATGTCATTAGATTCAGTGATTTGTTCATATATGCACCTGCTTCAGTTTCTACAGTTAGAGAGCGAGTATGTAGGTTCATTGAGGGGTTCAGTCATGATATCCGGTTCAGCACGGCTTAGGAGTTGGAGTCAGATGTTCCATTTTAGCAGCTAGTAGAGATCGTTCACCAATTAGAGGGCATACGGGGTAAGGAGAGAGAAGGCAGGGAGGCTAAGAGGCTTCGTAGACTAAGAGGATCTAATGGTCCCTATTTTGGCAGTAACGTATGGCATGGTAGAGGTTTTGTGGGTCAGCCATTTCAATTTTCACTTCAGGCTTCACATAGTGTTCCAGGTACCCATAGGTCTCAAGGTACCCATGCCAGACAACTTCCAATGCCACGTCAGCGAAGAGATTGCTTTGTGTGTTGAGATACCAGCCACACGGTGAGAGATTTTCCCAGACTCCAGACATATGTCTCACATCGGGGTATTCAGACTATGAGTTATGCTCTAGTTGCTGATATCCCTGCACCGCCAGCTTGGGGTGCAGGTTAGGCGAGTCGAGGGCGCCCAAAAGGGGGAGGCCCAATCGTTGATGTTCTTTCTACTGTAGCTCTTAGGCCGCTGCACCAAATAATGTTGTGTGGGTATGGTTTGGATTTGTTATAGAGGAGCATCATTCATATTTTGTTTCGGCTCTGCTTATCGGGGTGAGTCCTCCTATACTACTTCACACACGGGTGAGTTTAGTGATTTGGTACTATGCTTATGTGTTTACCCCTGTTGGGAGATTATATAATTGTAGTCCATGTATATCAATTTTCTTATTCATTTTTGAGAGCTATGAGACTAGAAGTCACTTTCTATTACTCATTTGGTAGTTTTGATGTGAGTTCTGGATGGTTGTTATGATTTGTGGTTTAGATACCATACCGATGTGGGAGTTCAGTATGTGTTGGGACCTTGTTAGAGGAAATTGAATTAGAGGAAGGTTTCAGTTGGTATGATGTGTATACCACTTGTGATTTAGAGCCGAGGATGGAATCCTCGCATTTTATTTGGTTGATATGTTGAACCGGGCTCCGTGCCGCGGTGGAAGTCAAATTAAGATGAGATATGTATGATTAGTTCATGTGTTTTGATTCTCCCTTTGAAATTGATTTGTAGTATGGTACTGATAGGTAATTATGCCTCTCGGTCTTGTTTGATAGTTCTCTTATGTGTTTCTCCTTGCATATTTAGTTGTAATTGTGTTGTGCTTATTGGGTTTTAGCTTACGAGGTGTGTGCCCAAGTGGATTTAGACGTGACCTGCTGATTTGGGTGGATAGTTATGAGGTCTTCACGTTTCTTGCATCGTTGTCAGCGTTGAGAAGGTTTGGAATAGGGTTTTACGGATATGAGGTTAATTGTCGCTGCTGGGTTTGATTATGGACATATATTGTGATCAGAAATGTTGTTATGGACATATGTGTAGTTATTACGTCATGTGTTTGAATCTTATGGGTGTAGGCATAAGTTGTTGCATGAGGCTGATACCGTGTGTCGACATAGGATAAGGTATCTTGGAAATGATTGGATGGTAAGAAATTTGATTCCAAGGTTAACTAGTATGGGTGGAAGGAATAATTTTAAGTTGGGATGGTGTTGTCGGTCCTAAGTGGATTGGGGTAACATGGGATCACCCGCGGGTGTGTGTATGATAAGCACATTCGGTTATTTGATGACTTCAAAATGGTTCTTGGTATGTTCGGGGACGAACGTTTGGTTAAGAGGGGGAGAATGTAACGACCCGATCGGTCATTTTGAAAATTAATGTCTAGTTCGGCAGCGTAAGGTCTCGAGCAGCTTCGTATTATGTGTTATGACTTGCGTGTATGACCGAGTTCAATTATCAGATGGTTCGGGATCAATTAATAAGAAGGATCCTTGTTCTAGAAGCTTAAGTGGTAAGAGTTGACCGGAATTTGACTTTTGTGTAGACAACTCTAAAATGGAGTTTTGATGATTCCAATAGCTTCGTATGGTGATTTTGGACTTACGAGTGTGTCCGAATTTTGATTTGGATGTACGAAGGGTAATTGTATGCATTTTGGAAAAATTGGAAAATTAATGTTGTGGAAGGTTAAGAGGTTTGACCGGGAGTTGACTTTGTTGAAATCAGGCTCTGATTGCGATTCCGATAATTGGATTAGCTCCGTTATGTCATTTGGGACTTGCATGATAAATGTGACATCATTCCGGATTGATTTGATATGTTTTGGCACGATATTGGAAGTTGGAAGATTTGAATGTTTTTAAGTTCGATTGAGGTGAGATTTGTAGTTTTAACATTGTTTGACGTGATTTGAAGCCTCGAGTAGGTCTGCATTATGTTATGGAACTTTTGGCATGTTTAGACGGGGTCTTGGGGGCCTCGGGTATGTGTAAGATGGGCTACGAGCCATTTCCTTATATTTTTGGACTGCTGATTGCCGGTATCTTGTGTCCTAAATCGTGTTCGTGATGAAGCAATCGCGTTCGCATATTGTAATGGGGACACAGGCAGGAATTTCTTTTCGCGCTTGCAAAGAGGGACTCGCCTTCCCAAAAGGTTTCGCATTCAATGGTCTGCGATCGCATAGAGATAAGCCGGAAAAGGGCATCAGGAAACTCTTTTCTTGGCAAGTACACAGACGCGTTCGCTTAGGGTCTTAAGATTTGGTCACCACGTTTGCGAAGCATGTTTTGGCAGCCTTCTTTTTTCTTCTTTAGTATTGCAAGGAATGTTCCGTGATCGCGATGTATCAATCACTGGGCAGAAAATATAAGAACTCTATTTTGAGGGATAGCCATTTTTATCATTTTTGGAGTTGTAAAGCGCTTCTTTGTGAGTTTTTTCGTGGGTTTTTTAATTAGTGAATTAAGTTGTAAAATTGGAGAAAATTTATAAAGAAAATTAAAATTTAAAATGATGATTTGAAGGACGAATTGATGTCGGAAATTATTAATTTTGATAAGGTTGAACTCGTACCGGAATGGGTGTTCGGGTTTTGTAAAATTTATAGGGTTCTGAGGTGCGGGCGTAGAGGTTAACTTTTTAATTTTGTTAAAGATTGAAGCTTTTTTATCCGAACTTGTTTCCTATGAGTTTTATTTATGATCTGAAGATATTTTTCGCTAGATTTGAGCCGTTCGGAGGTTTGCTTCACTCGAGATAGTCATTTTAGATTATCGGTCTAGCTTCTTTGAGGTAAGTATGTTTACCTTGAAAATGATAATTACAATTATACTTGATTATGTGGTTCTAAAAATACGTGATCTATTTTAATACCAGTTTTTTAGGTAGTAGATGTTAGGTGAGAAGTGAGAAAACGAAATAAGAGAATAGGGTAACTAGATTATGCAAATCGAGTGGCGGAAAGAGTAGTCTCGATGTCGGTCAGAATGGGCCTCGAGGTCGAGCTTAAGAGCTTGACAAGGGGCTGTCGAGAATGATACAATAGTATTGAAGGCCTCGTAAATAGTGTATTTGTGATTAATAACGAGTAATAAATGAAGAACAACTAATGAACACAATAAATTAAAGGCAATAAATCAATGAAACTGTTGTAGAGAATGTTTTTAGTTAGAGAGCAGAGGATGTTCTTGTTCTTGTATTGAATATCATGTGTCTTACAATGTGACAAGGGTCCCCCATATATATAAGGAGAAATCCCAACATAGTGCATGTGTAATTATTACAAAAGAGAGATGTCTGGTACAGCCATTTACTGCCACGGTACGGGCTTGTACTATTTTGCATACTAGGTCAGCTTACTTCACGCGTCTTTTGGAAATTTCTCGCCTTTTTGTGATGATCTTTGAATCTTGCCCCACCTCGAGGTACATTGACCCCTCAAAATGCTTCCTCAAGGAGCACTCATCGGGGTTAAGCTTCAGATTCTGCTCTGATACAGCCGAGATCGAGGCTCGAAATGTCGTAGGAGCCTTGAAATTGGGCTTCCCCGATTTTACCGTATACAGATAGTCCCCGCGTTTCTTGGAATGAAAAGACAAGAAACGATTTTGAATTCACCATCCTTTTAATGCTTTCATTATCCTGTCAGTCATGCCACGTAAGCAACCGATGTGAGCGGTGCTCAGAATCCATATATGCACAGTTCTTGAAAATATTCGAATTTATTACGGTGGTTGGCTTCCTTTTGGTTTTCCTCAATGTGCACGGATGGCCCGTATAAATACTTCTTCTCCTGCCTCTCTTCTTTCATTACTTCTTCTAACCTTTTCTAAAAGTTTCTCGTATTACTTCTTTCTTGTGTCCCCTTTCTGATCAGCTCCCTCTCGTTTTCTTTGAAATCTTTCAGCAGGAATTACAAAGGCCTCCAAAACTGTTCAACAAGATGATAAAGCCCCCTCTTCTTCACGTTCCTCTACGGGAAAGGCAATTCTTCCCCCAAATCTCGAGGAGTGCATCTCCGGACCCTGCGAAATGACCTCAGATTTTAAGGTCGATAAATCTTCCTCAAAGTTGGGGCGTTGTGAATCCATATCCCGATATGTTAGCCTAACAACAAACATCAAGAAAGTGAAAACTGCCGCTGGGGAGATGCGGTGCAAGTGGAGATTCCCTCTCGGGAGGAAGACATAACAACCCATAAGATCGGCTTCCTTAGTGTATAGGCTCGGTAGGGCCGTCTTCGCCCTCGATAGACCCCGTCGTTCTCGATTTCTGCAAGCGATACCAAGTGACGCTCGGCCAAATTCACCCATCATTTTGGCACACTATTTACATGATTAGGCATTTTACAAATATGGTCAAGGGGATGTCGTTCACCTTTGACTACCTGATTAGAATGTACAGTCCCCGACTTTATCGAGGTGGTCTGATTAAACTTCAGCGTCGGGCCTCGAGGGTTTTCTTTGCTTGCACGGAAGAAGGAAATGACAGAGGTTGGATGAGCCGCTTTGTTCGAGTCAAGGCCTCGGATTTGATTCCATTCGAAAGGATGTCGTTCCCCGATGAATGGAATACGAATCGTAAGTTAATACTTTAATTTTCCTTTGTGACAATTCTCCCTTGAACTGATTCCCTTTGATGATGCAGCTGTTGATGTGGTATCCCAATGCGGTTAAGGATCTCTCGAGCTGGGTTCGCCATCTTGATTCTATCTGCCCGTATGCCGAGCGTGTGTGGCGTGACCTGGCCAGGGGTCGATGGGAAGCTAAAAAAACATGGTGGGACCTTTTTTTTTTGCAATACCTGAGTTCGGTTTAAAAGAGACACCCCTTGAATATGTTCTGACTTCTCGTGTTATGTGTTTATGCAGGCCTAGGTGTGGCTTCTTTGATGAGAGAATCATTACCTGGGGGAACAGATATCCCAAAACCGCATGTAGAGAAGAAAATAAAAAGGGAATCGTCGATCGAGCCTTTTGAGCCGAAGAGGGATACAGTTCAAAGGTCTAAGGCCGACTCCGCGTCCTTAGATGAGAAAAAAGATTTCCTGATACCGAACGAGGGAAGTGGAAGCATATCTGCTCCTGCCTTTGCCGATTCATTGACTGTTGAGCTGAGGACTTCTAGATTAGAAGTCGATGATGCCATCTTACTTGGGACCGAAGAGGTGATGACGGTAGGTCGAATGATGTTTCTGACCCGATCATTAGCCGAAATATTCTACGGGCCGAAGGGCACTTGGTAGATGAGTTACGGGAGCCTAGCTGCGATCCGAAGGCCCCAATTGACCTCGCTAGTGTTAGTGATGTAGGTGACTCTCTCCCGGTTTCAACTTTTTCCTTGATGGAGATACAGGACGCCCCAAATATAGAATCTTTCGATGCGGGGGCGCCCCTCGGAGAGAAGGGCATAGCTGAGGGGCTCTTCACTATGGCCGAGAAGAATCCCGAATTTAATGCCTTGCTTATTTTCGTGGAAGCTGAAAGGCTTTGCAAACAGGTAATTTCTTCATCGATTATTTCGATATTTGATTATCATTTCTTTTACCCTCCTTCTTGAATACAGCCAAGCTTTAGTCCGAGTTGACCCATTACGAGGGGGAGTGCAGGAGATTTTTATGTGAGGCGGATGAGCTTAGGGCTCTTCGTGCCCAAAAGGAGGAAGAAGTGATGGACCTCCGAGCTCGTTTAGAAACGTCATCTCGGAAATAGAGCAACCTTGATGAGCAGGTAACATAGACTTCATGTGCATCATTTTTGTAATTGGTATAAGTACTTAACCCTTGTCGGGCTGATCTCTGCAACTTACGGAGAAAGATGCCCTGATGTGTGAAGGATTCACAACCAGGGATGCTGAAATCCTTGGATTTGGGCAGTGTGTGAATGAGATAACCTCCGAGAGAGATTTCCTCCAAGGGAAGTTATCCTCGATTGAGAATTGCCTCCGGGATGCAAGGGCTGAAAGTAGCAGATATAAGGACCTCTATGTTGAATCGGTCTGCGCTATCTTCAATTAAGGCTGAAGCAAATGCGCTTATAGCCTCGTATAAAGTCGATACCCCTGATCCAAATGCCCAGGCCAGGAAAGAAGTTGAGGAGGCCGAGTTTAAACTTTCCTGGGTCCTGGAGCACGCCCGATTAAAGTCTCGGAGGCAGGCCCTTGAGGACATTCCTACAGGGGGCCTCGATTTGCCTTCTGAGATCGAGAGGGTGAAGACCCTAGAAAAGGAATTGGAGGCACTGCTTTCTTCCGTATATAACTCGAGCAGTGGCTCGGAAGATGATGAAGATGAGGGTGAAATCCCCTAGGGGTAGAGGCCGTTGAAGACCTAGGGACCGAGGGCCGAGCTGTTAAAAGCATAACCTCCGAGGGGGCCGTTGAAGGCACACACTTGCTGTAGATTAGGTTTTGATTTATTCTTTTTCCTTGTGTAAGAGCTCCGATTTTGCGCTTTGTAAATATTCTTTACCATCCTCTATCATATATAAAAGGTCTTTCATTATTCCTTGTTTCTTTTCTGGTTTCTCGGAACAGGTTCCGATGTCTGCCGACGATAAGTCCAATAAATGGGACTTAGAAATGAAAACCTTGGGGTTATAAGTTATCCCTAAGGCTTTTTAGGATGGCCCGTGGGCTCTCACGCATTGGGTTGATATGACCTTTGATGTTGTTGGTGACGCGGGTTCTTACGCATTTGGCCCTGAGGCGCTTTAGTTAACCGTTTAGGACTCAGTCTCGCAGTCGGGTTTCGAATCGAGCTCATCGGCCCCTATGTATTTAAGTCGGCCCTGAGGCTCTTTGGATCGGTACGACCTGTAGCCGGCGACTTGGGCTCTTACGCGTTAGGTCGGTACGACCTTTAGTGTTGGCGACTCGGGCTCTTACACATTTGGCCCTAAGGCACTTTAGTTAACTGTTTAGGGCTCAGTCTCCGAGTCGGGTTTTGACTCGAGCTCATCGTCCCTTAGGGTTTTATATCGGCCCTGAGGAACTTTGGGTCGGTACAACCTGTAGCTGGCGACTTGGGATCTTACGCTTTAGGTCGACCTTCGGTGTAGCTGGAGACATGGGCTCTTATGCATTTGGCGCTGAGGCGCTTTAGTTAATAATTTAGGGCTCAGTCTCCAAGCTGGGTTTCGACTCAAGCTCATCGGCCCTTAGGGTTTTATATCGGCCCTGAGGCGCTTTGGGTCGGTACGAACTGTAGCTTACGACTTAGGCCTTAAGCTTTAGGTCGATACGACCTTCGGTGTAGCTGGCGACTTGGGCTCTTACGCATTTGGCCCTGATGCGCTTTAGTTAACCGTTTAGGGCTCAGTCTCCGAGTCGGGTTTCGACTCGAGCTCATCGGCCCTTAGGGTTTTATATTGGCCCTGAGGTGCTTTGGGTCGGTACGACATGTAACTGGCGATCGGGGCTCTTACGCTTTAGGTCGGTACGACCTTCGGTGTAGCTGGTGACTTGGGCTCTTACGCATTTGGCCCTGAGTGATTTAGTTAACCGTTTAGGGCTCAGTCTCTGAGTCGGGTTTTGACTCGAGCTCATCGGCCCTTAGGGTTTTATATCGGCCTGAGGCGCTTTGGGTCGGTACGACCTGTAGATGGCGACTTGGGCTTTTACACTTTAGGTCGGTACAACCTTCGGTGTAGCTCACGACTAGGGCTCTTACGCATTTGGCCCTAAGGTGCTTTAGTTAACCGTTTAGGGCTCAGTCTCCAAGTCAGGTTTTGACTCGAGCTCACCGGCCCTTAGGGTTTTATATCGGCCCTGATGCGCTTTGGATCAGTACGACCTGTAGCTGGCGACTTGGGCTCTTATGCTTTAGGTTGGTACGACCTTTAACCGGTTATTTTTGAAGTTTTTCAAATTAATTGGAGGCCTATGATTTTATGGCAATAGTCGGACGTCTCCGAGTCGCGTTAGTTTGGCCGGAGCCTTATGACGGTGGTCATTGTATTTGGTCATAGCCTTTTAGTCCCCGAGCAAGATAGTCTTGGCGTATATATTGAGGGTATGCCTTTTTAGGGGTCTTACAAGTTCGAATATATAGCCTTGACTTTGATATCAGGATTATGCCTTTTAAGGTCTTACAAGTTTGTACATTCCTTGCTTGAGGTCTTACAGTTTTAACATTGCCTCGAGGAGGGCTTATATTGGTTCCTTATGGAGGGCTTATGAGCTCGAAGTTGTCGGCCCTGAGGTCTTACGGCTTCGAGTTAGATAGCTTGACGAGCCGACCATCGAGGACAATTCTCGAGTCGGAGTCGAAATTGCCTCATGGAGGGCTTATGTCTGTGATATTGCCTCATGGAGGGCTTACGTTGGTGATATTTCCTCATGGAGGGATTACGTTCTCGAAGTTGCCGGCTCTGAGGTCTTACGGCTTCGAGTTCTTGGTGACTAGATGGGGTGACTGTAGAGGGCAGTCCCCGAGTGGTCGGTAAATTTTTGGCCCTGGGGCCGTTTTTTTGTGAAAATAGCAGACTTCTTTGACGTGCGAAATGTTTTGATAAAATATTTTTCTCTGCTTACTTGGTACAAGTACAAATTTTTCACCATCGAGGGTTCAATTATTCTATGTGGACACGGTTCATTCGACCGTTTGGTCATGTACATTGTTCTCCTGTCGAGACCCTCTTCGGCATGTTTCAGTGATCTCTGGGGGGATGCCCCTCCGTATTTGAGGTTGATCGAAGAGAAGCCTTAAATACTTGGTGAGTTCTCCTTAGGTATCATATGGATGTTTCCTCGGTTAAAACCTCGTCTATAAAACCCATTTGGGATCAAATTCGACGTGAGGGAAAAAGAGCGCAACACATGCTTTAAAACCTAAGGCCTTCGAGCTGGAGGGTGCTTCGATTCCTTTCAATCAAACTCCTGCAAATCGGTTAGTATAAAGTGTGAAGGAAAGAGGGAGAGGATTGTACCTTAGCAATAATATCGTTTGAGCATTGATATGTTCCAATGGTTTGGAAGTTGCTCCCCTTCCATGGTGCCGAGTTTGTAGGACCCTTTGCCGATTACTCCGAGGACGCGGTACGGTCCTTCCCAACTCGGGCCTAGCTTCCCTTCATTAGGATTTGAAGTGTTTAGGGTGACTTTCCTTAGGACTAAGTCCACAACTCCGAAATGTCGGAGGTTTGCTCTTCGATTATGGAATCTTTCGATTCTTTGTTTTTGGGCGGCCATCCGGACTAGCGAAGCTTCTCGCTTCTCATCTAGTCGTTCAAGGGCCGTAGTCATGGACTCATTGTTTGAGTGCATGTCGGAATATGGCACTTGGATCTCCGATCTCGACCGGTATCAAAGCCTCGGACCCGTATACCAAAGAGAACGACATCTCTCATGTGCTCAATTTAGAGGTTGTCTGATATGCCCATAACACCTCGGGCAACATTTCACTCCATTTTCCTTTCGCATTTTCTAACTTCTTTTTCAAGTTTGGAATTATGATCTTGTTTGTGGACTCGACCTGACCATTTGCACATGGGTGGTAGGGCGTTGATATGATTCTTTTGATTTTGTGATCCTCGAGAAACTTTTTTATTTTGCCTCCGATAAACTGCTTCATGTTATAGCACGTTATCTCGGAGGGGATCTCGAATCGGATCATGATGTGATCCCAGATAAAGTCGATGACTTCTTTTTCTCTTACCTTCTCGTAGGCCTGTGCTTCCACCCATTTTGAGAAGTAGTCAGTCATAAATAAAGTAAATCTAGCTTTACCTGGTGCCATCGGCAGGGGACCAACTATGTCCATTCCCCATTTCATGAATGGCCATGGTGATAAGACTGAATATAGATGTTCACCGGGTTGGTGGACCATTGGTGCAAATCTTTGACATTTATCGCATTTTCGGGTGAACTCTTTGATGTCCCTTTCCATGCTATCCTAATAGTAACCTGCTCTAATCACCTTTCAAATTAAAGAATCGGCACCAGAGTGATTTTCGTAGGTGCCCTCGTGGATTTCTCGGAGCACGTAATTTGTGTCTCCTTGTCCCAAGCATACTGCTAGGGGCCCATTGCAGGATCTCCTGTATAGAGTTCCATTCTCTTCGAGTGAAAATCGAGCTTCTCTGGTCCAAAGGGACCTTGATTCTTTTGGGTCTATGGGTAGCTTCCCACTTACCAAATAATCGATGTACTTGTTACTCCAATCCCATGTCAGGCTGGTGGAGTTGATTTCGGCATGGCCTTCTTTGATCACCGACTTGGATAGCTGAACAACAGCCCTGGGGAGTATGTCATCTTCCTCAACTGATCATCCCAGGTTTGCAAGTGCATCGTCCTCGATGTTTTGATCCCGAGGTACGTGTACCAGAGTCCATTCTTTGAAACGATGTAAAGTGATTTGAAGTTTATCTAGGTACCGTTGCATCCTGTCCTCTCGAACCTTGAAGCTCCCGTTTGCCTGATTTACTACCAGAAGGGAATCACATTTTGCTTCGACGACTTCCGCTCCTAGGCCTTTTGCCAATTCGAGACTGCAATCATAGCCTCATACTCAGCTTCGTTGTTAGTCAACTTTGTAGTTTTTATAGATTGTCTGATCATGCCACCCGTAGGTGGCTTCAGAACAATGCCGAGACCGGATCCTTTCACGTTCGAGGCACCGTCGGTGAATAAGGTCCATACCCCTAATGATGCAGCCATTTTTAGTAGAAGTTCTTTTTCTACCTCGGGCGCAAGGGCGGGCATAAAGTCGGCCATGAAGTCCGCGAAACTTTGGGACTTGATAGCCGCTCGGGGCTGATATTCGAAATCGTACCCCCCGAGTTCGATGGCCCATTTGGCCAGTCGGCTTGATAATTTGGGTTTATGCAATATATTTCGAAGAGGATATGTTGTTAAAACACATATATGGGGACATTGAAAATAAGACTTCAATTTTCGAGATGCACTTATTAATGGAAGAGCTAATTTTTCTAAGTGTAGATACCTGGTTTCAGCATCTCCCATGATTCGACTCACTTAGTAGACAGGAAATTCCGTACCTTGCTCATCTCGAACCAACACGCCACTTACCTCTACCTCGGACACTGCTAAGTACAAGTATAGCATTTCATCCTTCTTTTGGGTGTGGAGCAAAGGCGGGCTTGAGAGATACCGTTTCAACTCCTCCAAGGCGTGTTGGCACTCCAGAGTCCACTCAAAGTTGTTTTTATTTTTGAGTAAGTATAAAAAGTGATGGCTCCGATCTGATGACCTTGAGATGAATCGGCCTAACGTCGTTATCCGTCCGATCAGCCGTTGTACGGCCTTCACATTGTTCACCACCGCGATTTCTTTGATGGCCTTGATTTTTTCGAGGTTGATTTCAATCCCCTTGTTTGATACCATGAAGCCTAAAAATTTTCCCGAACCTACGCCGAAGGCGCATTTCTCGGGGTTGAGCTTCATGTTGTAACTTCTAAGGATGTCGAAAGTTTCCTGCAAATGAGTCAAATGGTCTTCTACGCGTAGAGACTTAACTAGCATGTCATCAATGTAAACTTCCATGGATTTGCCTATTTGATGTTCGAACATCTTATTAACTAGGCGTTGGTACGTTGCCCCTACATTTTTTAACCCCAAGGGCATTACATTATAGCAGTATGTGCCATACTTTGTGATGAACGAAGTTTTTTCCCTATCCTCGGGGTTCATTTAAATTTGATTATACCCGGAGTAGGCGTCGAGAAAGGTGAGGATCTTGTGGCCAGCCGCGGCATCAATCAATCGATCGATGTTGGGAAACTGGAATGAATCTTTAGGGCATGCTTTATTTAGGTCCTTATAATCTACGCACATTCTTAACTTGTTCCCTTTTTTGGGAACCACTACTACATTGGCTAGCCATTCGGGATACTTTACTTCCCTGATGGACCCTATTTTGAGGAGTTTTGTTACCTCATTTTTGACGAACGCATGCTTTACCTCGGATTGAGGTCTCCTTTTTTGCTTCACCGATTTGAACCTGGGGTCGACGCTTAGCTGATAGATAGCTATTTTCGGCGGGATTCCTATCATATCTAAGTGGGACCAAGTGAAGCAATCAACGTTGTTAATAAGAAATTGAATGGGTTTCTTCCTGAGTTCGGGAGTTAATCCCATTCCCAGGTATACCTTTCCATCTGGAAGATGTTCCATCACAACAGCTTGCTCCAGATCCTCGACCGTTGGTTTGGTTGCATCCGACTCTTCGGGGAACTAAGGTTCGAGGGGCAAGGAATTCTTCTTTATCATCTTCGGGGACCTGTTTATCTTCTGACCCCTCCGAGGTGGAGTATATGGGCGCCGTCGCCATGCCATGTACTGCGAACATTTCCTTGGTCGCATGTTACTCACCATACACCATTTTTACGCCATCTTCAGTTAGGAATCTCAACATCTGGTGGAGAGTCGATGGTACCGCCCTGATGTTGTGTATCCATGGCCTTCCGAGCAGGGCATTGTATTTCGGGTTACCTTCGATGATATGAAACTTGGTTTCCCGAACCGTACTGAACACATTGACTGGGAGGGTTATTTCTCCCTTTATTGTTTCGCTTGACATGTTAAACCCATTGAGGGTTCGAGAATCGGGTACGATTTGGTCGAGTAGCTTGAGCTGCTCCACTACCCCGAATATGATTACATTGGCCGAGTTACCTGGATCCACGAGCGCACGCTTAATTTGAACGTTATTTAAAAGAAGAGAAATTACCAGTGCATCATTATGTGGTTGGGACAAGGCTTCGATATCTTCTTCTCTGAACACAATAGTTCCTTTAAGAACATAACTTTGAGAATGTCCTTTTGTGGTGATGGGCATCTTGACCCGCTTGAGCATCGGTTTCTTGTAGGATATCAGTTTCTCCAATAATCATGTGAATGGCGTGCTGGGGTTTGCACTAGTGCCCCTTCAGGGTTTTGCTGTGGTATACCGGCTCTTGCAGTAGCTGCATCATTCTCTCTGCGATCGTTAGGATCGTTGTTTCCATGTGCGTTTACTGAGCTGGAAATTTTCTGACATGAGATTGAAGATTCTTGGACAAGAAAAAGTGTAAAGAATAACTTGTGTTTTTAGAAAACCAGCACTAAAATAATCACTATTACTTTTAGCCCCACGGTGGGCGCCAAACTGTTTACCTTGAAAATGGTAATTACAATTATACTTGATTATGTGGTTCTAAAAATACGTGATCTATTTTAATACTAGTTGTTTAGGCAGTAGATGCTAGGTGAGAAGTGATAAAACGAAATAAGAGTGTAAGGTAACGAGATTATGCAAACCGAGCGGCGGACAGACTGGTCTCGAGGTCGATCGGAATGGGCCTCGAGGTCGAGCTTAAGAGCTTGACAAGGGGCTGTCGAGAATGATACAATAGTATTAAAGGCCTCGGAAATGGCCTATTTGTGATAAATAACGAGTAATAAATGAAGAACAGCTAATGAACACAATAAATGAAAGGCAATAAATCAATGAAACAATTTAGAGAATGTTTTTAGTTAGAGAGCAGAGGATGTTCTTGTTCTTGTATTGAATATCATGTGTCTTATAAAGTGAAAAGGGTCCCCTATATATATGAGGGGAAATTCCCAACATAGTACATGTGTAATTATTACAAAAAAGACAGGGCTGGTACAACCATTCACTGCCACGGTACATGCTTGTACTATTTTGTGTACTAGGTCAGCTTTAATCACGTGCCTTTTGGAAATTTCCCACATTTTCGTGATGATATTCGAATCTTGTCCCGCCTCGAGGTACATTGAACCCTCGAAATGCTTCCTCAAGCAGCGCTCCTCGGGGTTAAACTTCAGATTCTGCTCTGATACAGCTAAGATCTAAGCTCGGAATATCGTAGGAGCCTTGAAATCGGGCTTCCCCAGTTTTACCGTATACAAAGTATCTTGCCTACCCTTGTGTGGGGGAAACTAACCCTTAGAATTTGAGTCATTGTGGTAATTGTGTCATGTGAAGGTTGTGTACGCGAGGTGACGAGTACATGCTCAGGCTTATTTGTGGAAATTTGACTGTTTAGGGCTCTTAGGTTCTTATGTTCATTTGATATGATGTTGTTTGTCATGTTAAATTCCCCATTTACTAAATTTACCCTTATGTGTCTTAATTGGAATTAATTTCTTAATTGGCATGTGAGTTGCCCGTACAGTCATGAGTCATTCTTATTGTTGGCACGTAAGTGGTCCGTGCAAATATTAGATATTGTCACCTTTTTGGCACATGAGTCGTCCGTTCAGTTAAAAGTTGTAATGTGGACACAAGGTGCCAAGTGATTAGGGTTCATGAATTGGGACCCGTGATTTGCGATTTGAGGTTTGGTACCTCGTGTGAAATTCTTGGAAAAACATAGTGTGAAAGCGGTTATTCTTATTTAGTTTTCACTTATTTTCCTTTATTTAGTTCACCGGATTGAAATTGTGTTCAGCTCACTCTACAATGTCATTACCTATTTGTTCCCTGTTGTTAATTGTTGCTTTTAGCATCCTATTACAAGCATTGTATTATAATTTTCATCATGCCTAGCTTTATTTGATACGGTTCCCTATTAGTTCTACATTTATACTTGTTTAGGTGTTTAGTCCAGTGGGTGCCTTGACTGTCCCTCATCACTATTCCATCGAGGTTAGTCTTGATACTTATTTGGTATCGTTGTGGTGTACTCATACTACGCTTCTTCACATTTTTGTGCAGGTCCGAGTGCCCCGAATATTGTTGATTATTAGCTAGCTAGTTGAGCATTACTATGGAGACTCAAGGTAAATCTGTCGTGGCGCTCGCATGCCTCAGAGTCACCTTCTTATATTATACTTGTGATGTTTAATTCTATTACGAACAGTTGTATTTAGGGATTTGCTAGAAAACTCGCTAGAGCTTATGACTTGTGCTACCGGTTTGGGGTATTGTATTACACTTAAGATCATTGGTTTTACTATAGAAATTTCAGTTTCATGTTTCATAGTTGTTCACGTTAAATTCGGTTTTTAATTCAGTAAGTGTTAGGCTTACCTAGTCTTAGCGACTAGGTGCCGTCACAACATCCTATAGAGAAAAAATTGGTTGTGACATAATATGGCTTGGGTATTGGGCTGATATTGATTTAAAGAATATCTATTTTGTGTTTAATTTCACAATTGCAAATGTAGCCATTTGGTCTTTATCCTTTTAAATACTAATTTAATTAAACATAAATATCTTATTTTTCCTATTTACTACACTAATTTAAGATTTATTTTGAAATAATAGGCTATGTTGCAAACAATTGAGAATTAACTTTATTAAATTAATTATATACCTATGCGATGAATATGAAAATTATTTTAATAGTCTTAAAAATGGTAAAATAGTAAAGATAATATTTTTATAAATATATATATATATAATGAATAAATTACTAATTAACACCATTAATTACTTAAAAATATGTATTATTAATTAGAAAATATCATTAACATATTTATTGAGAATTAATAATTGTAATAAATTAATTTTTAAAAGAAGGGTCAAAATTGATCGTCAAGAGACCCGAAAGGTCATTTTGAGTTCTAGCTTTTCGTTTCGTTATTTGAGACTTTGAATAGCTTCATTGAATGATTTATGATTTATGTGCGTGGTTTGTTTCGATTTTGCAGAAAGTTAGATGTTTTTTTAGAAAGAAAACTTGGTTTTGAAAATGTGAAGTTGTTGGAGTTGACCACGATCAACATTCTTGGTAATGTCATGATCCAAAATCCCAACCAACAGGCTGTGATGGCTCCTAACATCCACTTGCTAGGCAATCAAACATTAGCTAAATAATTAATCAATTTAACAATATAAAAGAAAATTATTAAGAAAATATGACTTAAATACTTTGAGATATATAATAATCCAAAACTATCGCTGTCTAGACTAATTCCAAAAACTGGTGTCACAAGTGCATGAGCTGCTAGATTACTACAAACAAATTCTAAAAGGAAATGTAAATTGTCTCAACAAAGTAAATAGTAATATAGAGAGTAAGGGAACTTCAAGGTCTGCGAAAATTATGCAGCTCTACTTCAAGTCTCCTGAAGGGAAGGGTCCAAAAAATCACTGTCGTACGCTTTTAGGACCAATAATGGGATATGTACAAGAAGTGCATAAGTGTAGTATAAGTACAACGTGTCGAGTCTAACCTCGACGAAGTAGTGACGAAGCTATGACAATTCTCGATAGATGTATATATGGCAACGTTTTGTATAACCGTAGCAATAAATAGATCTATGGTAACAATTATATCTATTGTTACGGTCATTAATTTCCTCCTTATTATTCAGCCAAATTTTTTATACCCGCTAAAATGAAAGAGGTCCACCATCTGATTTTAATTTTATACCTAATAAAATATTGTGGAATATGTAAACCCCTAAATATTAGGGTACAATCATCTCACTATCAGCGGAAATTACAAGGAGAGTAACGATCTCCTCCAGTCATCTTCCCCACCAAATCATCTCTAAATCAGCTCCTTTCTTCCAGCAAAATTCACCCCAAACCACCAAAAATCAGCTCCTTTCCTCCAGCAAAAACTACCCCAAATCACCTTGAAATCAGTCAAAAAACAGCCCCAAATACCCCAGCGAAAATCAGTCAAAAAATTCCCATTATTGGTGAAAATCAGTCGAAAATTTATTTCCTGGAAAAGGCCTTTGGTCGTCTTCTTTGGCGAAAATTAGTCAATTCGATCGTATTCTTTGGCAAGTTTAGGCCGCGCTTCGGCTATTGCTCTTCTTAATCTCCTTCTTCGACAAACTCGACTGAGAAATCGAGTGGCAAGCACCTTTCTTCTCTCCCTGTATTTTCTTTAGGGATGGAAAATGGGCGGGGTTGGGCTGAATTTGGGCGAGTCAAGATGGGTTAGATCAATAAATGGGTCATTGACCAACCCATCCCAAAGTGTACTTGGCCTAAGATGGGTTGGGTCAAGATGGGCTAAACAATGGGTCATAGCCCAACCCGCCCAACTTGACCCATGTTTTAGAACCATGCTCATCTTGCAAAAAAAAAAAAGAAGCTTTTTACCTTAAAATGTGTAAGTTGAAAAATNAAAAAAAAAAAAAATTTAGGCAACTAAGTAAATTTCTAGATAAGTTGGGTTGAGATCCCTTTATTTTGAGTGAGTTTCATGAGTTGTATTTGAGCTGATTAATGGTTTATAATGTGTTATAAAAAATAATGAGTTAACTTGGGCTCAGTCTAAATAGACCCATGAGCTAAAATGTTTGTAGCCCAACCCATTAATATTTGGACGGGTTGGGCGGGTTGAGTGTGTTTGAGCTCAAATTGCCACCCCTAATTTTCTTCCATCAGAAACCTTGGCAGTTGGCCCCGAGGCTTTTGTATCCGTACCCACTTTTTGTGCCACGTTTTAACTTATACCCGCGTTGTAAAAAAAATTATACTTGTACCCGCTTTTGCGCATAACTTCAGCATGCGAGGCTGAAGTAGCAAGGGCAATCACGCAAATCTTCAGCATACTAGTAAACGGGCCTGAAGTAGCTTGCG
>ML372634.1:0-13532 GCA_005239525.1 Nicotiana knightiana | reverse complement strand
GGCGGGTTGAGTGTGTTTGAGCTCAAATTGCCACCCCTAATTTTCTTCCATCAGAAACCTTGGCAGTTGGCCCCGAGGCTTTTGTATCCGTACCCACTTTTTGTGCCACGTTTTAACTTATACCCGCGTTGTAAAAAAAATTATACTTGTACCCGCTTTTGCGCATAACTTCAGCATGCGAGGCTGAAGTAGCAAGGGCAATCACGCAAATCTTCAGCATACTAGTAAACGGGCCTGAAGTAGCTTGCGAACTTTAGCTCTAGAGCTGAAGTTCCCAAGTTATAAAGACAACAACTTCAGCATACGGGGCTGAAGTTTCCCAGTTATAAAGACAAAAACTTCAGCATACGGAGCTGAAGTTCCCCAGTACATACGGGGCTGAAGTTCCCCAGTTATAAAGACAAAAACTTCAGCATACGGGGCTAAAGTTCCCCAGTTTACAAAAACAAAACTTCATTTGTAACGGGGGAACTTCAGCCCCGTATGCTGAAGTTGTTGTCTTTATAACTTAGGAACTTCAGCTTTAGAGTTGAAGTTCGTAACTGGGAAACTTCAGCTCCGTATGCTGAAGTTGTCTTTGTAACTGGCGAACTTCAGCTTAACTGGTGAACTTCAGCTCACCGAGGGAAATGGAGCTGAAGTTATTTAAAAAATGGGTACAAGTTAAAAATTAAAAAAAAATGGGTATAGGCTAAATGGGGGCGACCAAATAGGGTGCCCCGCGCAATTTTTACTTTGGCACCTTGATTCTTTTAATAAATTCTTCTATTTTTCTTTTTTCCAGTTGGCACCTTCCAGTATAATAGTTATGTTGTGAAAATTATTGGAGCGTCCAACTCATAATGGACACATATTTGTGGATATATATGGCATTCGTCTACATAGATTTGCTTTACCATATAAAAAGTAGTGTAGTTCTGGAAAGTGAAGTAACTTCACAAGATACATGTCAACCCTAAATTTCTTTTTTATTTTTGTTTCTTTTTCTTCAGTCGTGCAACGAGTAGGTGCCCGTGGCCATCCGACCCTCAATTAGGGGTGAAGACTAAGCATAATACTTTAATACGTTAGAGTTTCGATAATTAAGTATAACCCCTTTTTGTTGATATTGATGTTTGTGTGTTTGATACTACTTAGTATTTGATTGGTTCCTTTTTATCAGCAGCATATTTTATTTAAGGTTCATTGAGATATAGTTGATTGATCGATCTATTGACTTGTACCTTTAATAGAGAAAAAAATCAGTAGGATTTGAGTTTCTTTTTGTTAATGTCAGACGTCACTTAATAGTAGAGCAGAAATTTGAGGAAGAAATTTGTTAAGTTTCTTTTTCTTTTTATATCTGTGGTGTCGAAACTTGACTATATCGTGTCATATTTGTTTCCTTCCACCAACGCATCGCAACCTAACTTTATAGGCTTAAATAAATGAGGAAGAACTCTCCTAAAAAGTACAAGTTGCTTGCATTTGTGCGAGGGAATAAACAATTGCTGTTTCGGCTGTTTATTTATGAGACTTTGGGAATTATACAGATGAGGTTATTTTAACCTTTGCTTATGTTGGGGCTTTCTTTTATTCTATGTTAGTATTTGGATGAAAATTTGATGTTAAAGATGGAGAACAGAGTTATTACAGGAATATATATTCTATATAGTAACATGATACAAGGAAACTACATTCGTTATAGCATAAAGTACGTTAAGTAACAGGAATAGATCCAATTAGAAAGGTATTTGGCTTGTTTTTATCCAAATTTCTTGGAGCTGCTAGAGTTAGCTCCAAATCAAGTGCTGCTGCTGCAACTGGAGAAACGGACATAATAGGTGAAGAAGACACCATCTTTGGTTGTAAAGAGTTTTTGCAATCTTGATGATCTTTGGTTGCTATCTCTTCTCCAAATGAATTGAAATCCATTAATAAAGATGGACTAGTTTTTTGGCAAACTTCTTTTAAGCTTGTTAGAGAATGAGCAGAATTTGCATAGTCTGGACTAGTTTCATGATGGTTCTTGTTGTTGCTCCTTACCTATCATGTTTAATTAGAAAAATAACACATTAAGTTTGAAATGAATTTGATTGGTGATTGAAAAGGAGTATATTAATTGGATCTTTTAGTACTAAATATAATAACAAGGAGTAAGCTATGATAGTTATATTAAGAAAAATGACTTTTGTCACTAATATGTTTCAAACCCTTCATAGACTGAATTACAAGACTGAGAATAAAATGTTTCACTGGCAATCTAAATATTGTGTTTGTCGAGAACACTGTACCTTGGTTTATAAACAGAGAGACATGACCAATGCTTAGGTTTCTGGGGCACGAGAGCAGATCAAATATGTGCTGCTTCTCCTATCTCGAAATCACTTGAGCAATCTGCCAAGGGATCTATATGGTTGCAGAAATCTTGTGCTGCTTTTTCATGGACTTTGATTTCATTTATTTGTTTTCCATCTAATGTTTTCTTATTGTGTTCTTGCATGGTGTAGGAACCCCAAGATTGCTTTCTCTACGAATAGCCGGGGCTGTAGTTGAAGGCACCACACTAAACATTGAGAAGAAATATTGGGGTGGTGAAGAGGGAGATTCAGTTTACCGCTGGTTCCAGGTACTTGAATGTGCCTTAAATGCTTAAATCTCTTTACAAGCAAATAAGTTGAGATTTCTGTGCTTCCTCTAAGGCCCAAAAGTAGCCCAAGTACGTCTGATTACCTTATTTTTTAAGTTCAAAATTATATTTAGAGATGTGTAATTTTTAAAACACTTCACTGCAGGGCCACCGACTTGCCATTCACTTGAATTTCAAGGATCTTTGGTTGAAGGAGAACGTGTGAGCTTCCTTGCATCTTATAGTGGAGGGTACGGTTATAGCTTAAAATCATCCATCTAGAGCTTGAGTTTCTTAATTTATTTTAGTTTGGTCCAAAGTTGAAAGTGTTCATGTGCAGGGAGAAGGGAGAGTACCTACATGAATGGTTTAGAGTGAACCCTGATGGTGTCAAAGACAAAATTAGCTGTGGTGGTAGGGACATATATTGTTATATTTTATTTTAAGAGTGCAAAAACGCGGCGAGTAACTCAGTTTTACTGGCAGAGTTTCTGGATTTGACTCTTGAGTATGTCGATAAATGCATAGAGCTTATTTATACGCCGATACGTAAAGATGCATTAAAAGGAAGCTCTAGGAGCATATTATCTTGCCAAGTAGCTCCTGGTATGTCTTTTACTCCTACATAATCTTTTTATTAGATAAGCCACTTTCCATGCTAATCCTTCTAACCAAATAACATATCTTTGGAAATTCATGATACCTGAATGACATTAGCAGATTGGCTAGAATATGAAATTTTCTCAAATGTTTTTACTTTTTAACAGCTTTTTATCTTCACGAACTTTTAACAGCTTAACCCTGCATTGTTTGTTGTGTTGCTCCGCGCAGTTAACCTCCAAAATTACATTGTTTGACTTTGCACTTTTTCTTCTGCTGTTGAATTCATTCGTATGAAGTACTTCTACCTGATATTGACCTTGCATTGAGATAGGAGACCCAATTGGTGTTGAACTGTCAATTCCTGAATGCTGCGAGGGTGAGACAATACTTCCCAAGTGGAGATACTTTGGAGGACAAGAAGCTGATGGTGAATATGTTCGGTATAGATGTAAGAATAAGCTTCATGAATAGCGTTATAGAGGATGCATGTTTGTGCAAGGACTTAGTGTTTACCTCCAAAATACGAGTAACAATTAAATTTGGTTTGTGGTTTTAAAGATATGTGATCTAGTCCAATACCAATTAGCAACAAGTAATATAGAATATAAAGAAGAAGAACCGAAGAACCAAACCAGTGTTGCTTTGTGCAATATGGACCTCGAGCTTGATGACCTCAAGGTGGGTTAGGGACAATAAAGCAAGAACAGTAAAGTAAGAACAATAAAGTTAGAGAATAATTCTGAAGACAATGAACGAGAAAGTAAGATAGTATATTCTTTGCCAATGATTAGATGATCTCTACAAATGATTGAGATCCCCTTTATATAATAAGGGAACCCTAAATAAGGTACATTTCTATTTACAACAAAGAATCTTATTGGGACAGTTGTCTAACCACCTAGTACGAATTCGTACAAATCTATTCCGGGATTTACGCCGTGATCTTGGGGACGTGGCAGGAATCTTGCTCATTCTGTTACAAATTCATAACGGCATTATCTCGAGGCCAGTCACATTAGGCTCCGCCATTCCTCGAACACTTGGTTCTTCGAGCCTCGTACTCTGTCGTTGAGCTCGGTCTTGGTCCCTCGAGCTCGAACTCGATCCATCCTGAACTCGGGCTTAAGGCCACACCTCGAGCCCGGTAAATCGGGCATATCTGATTTCGACCGTATACATATAATCACCGCATTTCTTAGAATAAGATGATAAGAAACGATTTGAATCTCGAGTTTCCGAAGTCCCTGATAATGACATCATCCCCATGATGTAAGCGTTAAAATGATCGAAACGTCCCATCGGTCCGCTTCCACGGAACATTAAATGTGCGTCAGTGTTGGTCGGCCACTAGTGCTACCGAACGGTCGCCGACTTTTCTATAAATACCTAGTTGTGTGCCTTGTCGAGGATTTTACTTCCATTTGCACCGCCTCTGGTTTTTTCTTCTCTCTATTTTCTTCTCTTTCGCCACAAGTTCTCTGCCTCCTTAGCGCTAAAAAACCATTAAATCGTATCTCCTTCCGCCTATCTCGACCAGAAACAATGGCTAAAACTTCTAAAGTTGTTCCTCAAAAAGAGGGAACTTCCTCTTCTTCCTCCCGTCCAGCCGGTGGTAGGGCGTCGGCCCTTCACGAGATCGTTCCTGGTGGTTGCACTTTAAAGAAGGACTTCATCGTCGAAAATCCACCCTATGTTCGCGGTCGATGTGAGCACGCCTTGAGGTATATTTGTTCGATGTCGAAGGGCCACATTGATACTCTAAAGAAGGACGGTGGTTGGGGGGAAGAGGTTGTGGTAAAGATCCCCACCCAAGACGAGGACATTACTACCCACGTGGAGGGGGATTTTAAGTGTGTACACTTACCCCTTCACATTGGGTCCCCTTGATACAATAGTGATTGATTTCTGCAAAAAGTACCAAGTTACACTTGGCCAGATCCATCCGTCTTTCTGGCTCATTGTGGTAATGCTTCGATACTTCACCAGCAAGGCCGAGGGGCTCAAGCTTACCCTTAGCCATCTTATTCGCTTGTACCAGCCTCAACTTTTTGGAGGATTGATTAAACTACAACGTCGATCGACCAAATCTTTCTTCGCCAGTAATGACGAGGATAGAGATCGAGGCTGGATGAGTCGGTTCATCCAAGTAAGGACCATCGGTGTCATTCCCAAAGAGCAAATGGTGTTCCCCGAGATGTGGAACTTCGACCGTAAGTGGAGCCCATTTCTTTTAGCAAATTTCTACACTTTTACTAGCCTCCACCGCATCTTATGATAAACGCAGGTGGCGTGACCTGTCGAAGGCCAAGTGGGAAGCCAAACACCATGGTAAGATCTCTAATATTTTCTTCTTTATCGGAGTATGCTTCATTTATGACACTTAGCTTCTATGAATGCAGGCATCGGAGATTTCTTTGAGATGAGGCCGGCCCCTCCTAGGGAGAAAGCCAAATCTTCAACCCCGAAACTGAAGAAGGACAATAAGAGGAAAAGGCCTTCGAAGCCCGAAGATCCTCAAATCCAAGTGGGCATGCCGGAGGCGCAAGACTAATGTCATCCCAGTGGATATAGATTCGGTCCATCAGTATATGGAGGAGGACAACGACGAGAGCGAGGTTTCGTCTTTAATGACTCGAACAAGGAAACCAGTCTGCAAAGCCCTCCAAGCCAGAGGTGACATCCCGAGGTGAGGAGACCTCGAAGGACAAAGCTCCTGAATCGCCCGAGGTGGTAATTGTTCTGCGGTCCTTGACGAGTACTACAAAAAACACAAGCTCCAAGATACCCACCACCGAACAGGGCGCCTTGGATGACCTGCCCGGGGCCATGACAATCGGTCCTTCTTCTATTTTACCGGCCTACTCCGAAGAGGCCACAAGGGATACTCAGGCCCTGAAAACGCCCGAGTTAGGCGGAGTCCCTAGTGAGGATGATCCTTTCCAGAGTTGTTTCACTAGGGTCGATGATGCTAATCTTATCGATGCGTCCTCGACCTTCGAAGAGGCCCGACATCTCTTCTATAAGGTAAGCCCCATTTCTTAATGATGCAACTCTTTTAATGTTGCAATTTTCTTTCCTTTGACTGATCTTTCCTTTTTTTTGTAGGCTTTTATCATGTTCAAGGCCGAGCTGAGCCAATGTGAGGCCGAGATGAACAAATCCTTGGGTGAAGAGAAGGCCCTAAGGCTTATTTGTGATAAAAAGAAGGAGGAGCTTAGAAACCTTCGGGCAGAGTTGATCAAGGCTCGAGAATACGAGGATGAGCTGGAGAAGCAGGTAACTAATATTTTGAAAGAGTATGGCCTTCCCCTCTCAACTTCGGAAGTTAACACTTCGATGTCTCAGCTGCAACAAAAGGTGGAGATATTGGGGTAGCTTCTAGGCGAGGTTGACCGGGTCAATACCGAGTGCAACCAGTGGAAAGAAAATAAGAGACCTCCTGGCTGCAGCGAAGGAAGCTGCACTGTCAAAGCTAGCTGATGCCGAGATTTGGCTTCGAAATGCCAAAGAGAACAGTTCGGTCCAAACCGAAAAAATTACTGAGCTCGAGGCCAAACTTGCCAAGGCCGAATCTGAAGTCGCTGAAGCCAGGGCCGAGGCTCAGAAGATTCAGATTACGACTGATAAAACCGTTGTCGTATATTTGAAGGACACCGAAGCTTCCCAAACGAAACTGAGAGAAGCTGTTGCTCGGGAAAAATGCAGCAACAATTACGCCAGGTGTCGATCTCGGAGGGAGACTCTCGAGGAAGTACATATTAGGGACTTCGATCTATCCGAGGAGATAGCCCAAGCCAAGGCGGATGAAGCTGATGCCTGATTCCTCGTTTCTTCCGATGATGATGATGATGATGATGATGCCGAAGGCGGCCAAGGTGGGTCAGAAGATGAGGAGGGGGCCGAAGAAGAGACTACTTCTGATGAAAAAGCTGCTCCCGAGGGGAAGGTAGTTCCAGGAGAAAAGGCTGCCCCTGAAGGGGGGATGCTCCCTCTGTCTAGATAGGATTTNTTTTTTTTTTTTTTTTTTTTTTTTGTATTTTTCTCTTCTTCTAAACTTTTGTACATATCACCTTTTGAATATATAAGAGAAATTTTCCTGAATGTTTCCTTCGTATTTTTTCCTTTACAATTTCTTGCACTATCTTCTTTGAAGTTATCGTGGCTGGGTTCAAGCAAGATTCGAACCTTTAGGATATATACCCTTAATGTCAATCGATGATATGTCTTCGAGACTTAGTCAAAAAGTATCTGTTTGGACTCGGGTTGAACGAATCCTAGGGTGACATCTCGAACCCTTAGTGCGTCGGCCTTTAGACTTTTTTATATCAGCCTTTAGGCTCTTTTATATCGACCCTTAGGCTGTTTTAGGTTGGGCCAATTCGACCTCTAAGGTAGCTATAATTTTTCCCTCTTTTCGGCTAAAAGACTTAGTGAAAAATTTGGTATGCCTTGGCATGTGTTTTTTGTACCCGTTTGGTTTTTAGAAGGTTCAGTCGATTGGAACCTCGTTTGTAAGTTATTGTGTAACTATAACTGACTACCTCTTGAGGTATTTTTTCGAAGGCTGATGTTAGCGAAGCCTCTAAATTATTTGAGGGTTGATTTTATCGAAGCCCTTTATCATTTGCTTTTGCCTAGGGTAGCCTGATTTAACCGGTTTTTCAAAGTGTTTGAAGGCCTTTAATTTTATGGCCGAAGTCGGACGTCTCCGAGCCGCATTATTTCGGCCGTAGACTTTTCATGTGACCGTAGTATTTCATATGGCCGTAGTCTTTAATGTGGCCGTAGTCATCATGTATGCCTCTTGGACTTATTTCTCGATGAGCTTTCGAATTTGTTCAAAAGGTTAGTCCCCGAGTATGATGGCCTTGGCCTTTATATCAAGGGGATGCCTCTTAGAGGTATTATGAGTCCGAGTTTTCGATGATTTGATGTGTTGATTGTCGATGACAGTCCCCGAGAATTCAGGGTGCATTTGCATTCTAGCCCTTGAGCCGTTTCTTGTAGGATTATAAGTGTGAAACTTGTATAATAGTAGACTTCTTTGTAACACAAAGTGTTTTGATATAGCGAGTATGCTTCTTTGAATAATTGATGCGTACATGTTTTTCCGTCGGGGCTCGACTATTCCATATGGACACGGTTCATTTGACCATTTGGCCCATTACAAAGTTCTCCTATCGAGGCCCTCTTTGGCGTGAATTGTTTTCGCCGAAAGTAAAACCTTTGAGGGTGATGCCCCTCAATATTCGAGGTTGATTGAAAAGAATCCTTGAATACTTGTTGAATTTACCTTAGGTAGCATATAAGTGTTGCCTCGTTAAAAACCTTTCCGGAAAAACCATTTGGGATAAAACCCAATCTAAGGGAAAAAGAGTGCAACGCATGCTTCAAAACCCAAGGTCTTCGAGTTGAAGGGTTCTTCAATGTCTCCAATAGGACGCCTACAAGGAGTTAGTCTTAAATATAAATGAAAAAAAGGGGAGGTCATATCTTAGCAATAATATCGTTTGAGTAGTGATATGTTCCAATTTTTTGGTAGTTGCTCGCCTTCCATTGTGCTAAGTTTGTAGGATCCCTTCCCTACGACTATGATGACTCGGTACGGTCCTTCCCAATTGGGGCCTAGTTTCCTTTTGTTTGGGTCTCGAGTATTGAGGGTGACTTTCCTTAGAACTAAGTCCCCGACTCCGAAAAGGCGAAGGTTCTCCCTTCTGTTGTAATACCTCTCAATCCTTTTCTTTTGTGCGGCCATTCGAACTAGTGCTGCTTCACATTTTTCATCTAGTAGCTCGAGACAAGTGTTCATAGCCTCGTGGTTCGAATCCTTGGTAGTATGTTGAAACCTGACGCTAGGTTCCTAACCTCGACCGGAATCAATGCTTCGGACCCATACACCAAAGAAAACGGGGTTTCCTCCATGCTTTATTTCGACGTTGTTCGATATACCCATAGCACCTCGGGCAATACTTCTCTCCATTTCCCTTTAGCGTTATTCAACCTCTTCTTCAAGTTTTGAATGATAGTTTTGTTTGTGGACTCAGCCTGGCCATTTGCACCTGGGTGATAGGGAGTTTATAGAATCCTTTTATTTTATGGTATTTGAAGAATTTTGTCACTTTGCTGCCAATGATTTGCTTCCCATTATCACATACTATTTCGGCGGGTATCCCAAATCGACACATGATGTGGTCCCATATGAAGTCAATGACTTGTTTTTCTATTATTTTCTCGAAGGCCTGCGCTTCTACCTATTTTGAAAAGTAGTCAGTCATAAACAAAATGAATTTAGCTTTACAAGGCGTCGTTGGTAGGGGGACCGACGATGTCCATCCCCCATTTCGTGAACGGCCACGGGGATAGGACCAAATATAGTTATTCATCGGGCTGATGGATCATCTGTGCAAACCTTTGACATTTATCACACCTTTGAATGAAATCCTTAGTATCTTTTTCCATGCTATCCTAGTAATATCCAGCTCTAATTACCTTGCGAACCAAAGAGTCGGTGCTATAGTGGTTCCCACAAGTGCTTTCGTGGATTTCTCATAATACAGAATCGGTGTCTCCAGGTCCTAAGCATACTGCCAGCAGTCCATCGAAGGTTCTTCTGTATAATGTTCCATTTTCATCGAGTGAGAATCGAGCTGCTTTGGCTCGTAAGGCTCTCGACTCCTTTGGGTCCGAGGGTAGCTTTATGTGCTTCAAGTATTCGACGTATTTTTTCCTCCAATCCCACATCAAACTTGTTGAATTAATTTTCGCATGGCCTTCTTCGGCCACGGACCTCGACAATTGGACAACAGTCCCCGGGACGATGTCATTTTCTTCGACCAACAACCCTAAATTCGCAAGTGCATCGGCCTCACTATTCTATTCTCGAGGTACATGATCCAGTGTCCATTCTTTGAAGCAGCGCAATGTTACTTGAAGTTTTTCTAAGTACCTTTGGATTCTATATTCGCTAACTTTGAAGCTTCCGTTTACTTGGTTTACAACAAAAAGAGAGTCACATTTGGCCTCAATGACCTCTGCTCCCAGGCCCTTGGCCAGTTCGAGAGTCACATTTGAGGCGCCTTCTGTGAAGAGGGTCCATACCCACGAGGATGTACCCTTTTTTAGTAGAAGTTCCTTTTCTACTTTGGGTAAGAAGGCAGGTGTAAAATCATCCACGAAGTCTGCCAAAATTTGAGATTTGATGGGCGTTCGGGTTTGATGTTTGATATCGTACCCTCCAAGTTCGATGGCCCATTTGGCCAATCGGCCCGACCTAGAGTCTAACTTACATAGTAAACAGGAAATTGTGTACCTTGTTCTTCTCGAACCAGCACACCACTTACCGCTACCTCAGACATGACTAAGTACAAGTAGAGTTTTTCATCCTCCTTCGGAGTGTGACACAAGGGTGGGCTCGATAGGTACTGTTTTAACTCTTCTAAGGATTGTTGACAATCCGGAGTCCATGCAAAATCATTCTTCTTCTTGAGTAGGGAAAAAAAATGATGGCTCCGATGCGGTGATCTCGAGATAAATCGTCATAGTGCATTTATTCGTCTGATTAGCCGTTGTACGACTTTCACATTTTTCACGATGTTGATTTCTTAGATAGCTTTGATTTTGTCGGGGTTGATCTCGATCCCCCTATTTGAAACCATGAAACCTAAGAAATTGCCCGAGCCAACTCCAGAAGCGCATTTCTCAGGGTTGAGTTTCATGTTGTATTTTCTGAAGATCTCGAACGTTGCCTGCAAATGAGTCAGATGGTCCTTTGCGCGCAGGGACTTAACTAGCATGTCATCAATATAAACTTCTACAGATTTGACTATTTGATGTTCAAACATTTTATTAACTAGGAATTGGTATGTAGCCCCTACATTTTTTAGTCCAAAGGGCATTACATTGTAACAATATGTTCCATACTTCGTGATAAACAAAGTCTTTACCTGGTCCTCCGGGTTCATTGGAATTTGATTGTACCCAGAATAGGAATCGAGAAAAGTAAGGATCTGGTGCCAGCCGTAGCGTCGATCAAATGATCGATATTAGGACATTCCTTGTTCAAATCTTTATAGTCTACACACATTCTAATATTTGTTTCCCTTTTTAGGGACTACTACTACATTAGCTAGCCATTCGGGGTATTTTATTTCCTTAATGGACCCTATCTTGAGAACTTTGGTTACCTCGTCTTTTATGAATGCATGCTTTACCTCGGACTAGGGCCTTCTATTTTGCTTCACCGATTTAAATCTGGGGTCGACACTCAGTCGATGGGTGGTTATCTCCGGCAGGATCCCTGTCATATCTAAGTGGCACCAAGCAAAGCAATCAATGTTATAGATAAGGAATTGAATGAGTTTTATCCTGAGTTCGGGGTTTAACCCCGTTCCCAGGTATACCTTTCGTTCTGGCAGATGCTCGATCAATATCACCTGCTCCAGTTCTTCGACTGTTGACTTCGTCGCATCTGCTCCTCGGGGGCGATGAAAGCTCGAGGGGTAGGGAAGTCCTCTTCTTCACCTTCAACCACCTGTTCCTCGGGCTCTACCGAGGATATAAACTGTGATTGCTGTTTTTCTACCTGTTTGTCCTTGATGCTCGACTTTTTCGATGCGGAGGGCATCGATATTGGTGTTAAGTCGTGGACTGTGAACATCTCCTTTGATGCGTGTTGCTCTCCATATACCATCTTTACGCCATTTTTTGCTGGGAACTTCATCATTTGATAAAGGGTTGATGGCACTGACCTCATGTTGTGGATCCACGACCTTCCAAGCAAAGCATTATACCTCATGTCACCTTCGATGACATGAAACTTTGTGTCTTGTATGGTTCCGTCCACGTTCACTGGGAGGATGATTTCCCCCTTCATTGTTTCTCTTGCCATGTTGAATCCCAAGACTCGAGATGCTGGAATGATTTGGTCAAGTAGCCCGAGCTGCTCCACGACCCTCGATCTAATTATATTCGCCGAGCTACCTGGATCCACAAGAACACGTTTAACTTGAACTTTATTTAAAAGAATAGAAATTACCAGTTCATCATTGTGCGGATGAGATAGGACCTCGGTGTCTTCCTCATTGAATGTGAGGGTGTCCTCGAGCATGTAGTCCCGAGTCTGCTTCTCCCTTGTGATTGACACTTTGGTGCGTTTGAATATAGGTACCTGTGGGACGTCGACTCCGCCGATGATCATATGAATAACATGTCGAGGTTCCTCTTGTTCATTCTTCCTATTGGCGTCTCTTTCTCTGAAATGGTTCTTCGCCCTGTCACTGAGAAATTCCCGAAGATGCCCCTCATTGAATAATCGGGCTACCTCCTCTCTCAGTTCCCTGCAATCCTCGGTCATGTGCCCATGTGTCCCGTGATACTTACACATCAAGTTGGGATTCCTCTCAGAAGGGTCGATTTTTTGGGTTTAGACCACCTGGTATCCCTAAGTTTTCCAATGGCTACGACGATACCCGAGGCATCGACGCTAAAATTGTATTCTGATAATCGAGGAGCCTTTGTCGGGCCTGAGTGCATATCGAACCCTGTCTTACTCATGAGTCCTCAAGAATTCTGTCCTCGATCTATTCTTCGATCATTCCAAGGTACGTTGCGCCTCAAACTGTTTTTTCGCTCTTTGACGTATGGATAATACCTCTCCTTGTTCAGTCTTAGTTTCCTGTCTGCACCTCTCGAATCTTTTGTTGCTAACATGTTTGGATAAACCGAGCCCGAGGGGGGCTCCCAACTGATCATCTTCGACCCTAATCTTCGACTGATATCTGTTATGCACATCCGCCCATGTCACGGCGGGGTACTCGATCAAGTTTTGTTTTAACTGCCTCGATGCTATCGAGCTCCTCTCATTTAGACCCTGAGTGAAAGCTTGAACAGCCCTGATGCGAGACTAAATTGCATAGTTTAACATGTGATATACCTTACATTTTATGCGCATTAATGATAAAATTACACTTGTTATGTGCTTAATGGAGTTTATTTCATATGTAGGTGAAGTGGAGATGGAAATAGAGCTAAAATGATGCAAATACGTCGAAAAATACGCGAAAGGAGACACCCGGGCGATAGCCGGNTCGGCCAGAAATCGAGTTTTGACGGGTTTAAGTGTTTTCTAATTGAAATAGAAGTCTCCTACACGGTTAGGGTTGACCCTAAACCTATAAATAGACTCCTAAAACACAACTACAAGGGGATTCACAGAGATACACAGAGATTCGATATTAGAGTGGATCCAAGGCAAAACATTAATTTTGTACATATTTTCTTCCTTACTTTGTAGTTTAATTATGCTAGTTGTTTTAGATTTTAT
>ML372630.1:134012-202168 GCA_005239525.1 Nicotiana knightiana | reverse complement strand
AAGCACATAAAATGCAAGGTATATAATGCTTAAAATCATGAATTCTAGCCACTCATCAGCGGTCCGCATTGATAATATGCGGCCGCATATTTCCATCGCATTCCTAATCCCAACAACTTCTCCTGGAGGTTTTTGATCCATTATGCGGCCCGCAAACTTGTTATGCGGTCGCATAATAGACCGCATTTCCTTCGCTTGAATTGGCCAAACAATCTGTGGTGATTTGCGCTTTCCTTAATCATTATGCGGTCCGCATGTTCAGTTTGCAGTCCGCATTTTGTTTTCTTCTTGCCATTTTGCGGCTTTTGATTTCATTTCAATGTTTTTGGGTCCTTAAGCCTCATGCACTGCAAAGCATCAAAATTACATAAGTATAACAGACAATTGCATTTAAAGAGAGCTACAATCTAACCAATTGATATTAAATGTGCCGAAATTCTCCGGCACATCAACCTGCGACCTAAAATGCGCACCTACGATCTCGCACATGCGGCCCTAGGCTCACAGGTGAGGGCACACCCGAACGGGTGCACCTGCAGTGTTTCCTAAGTCTAAACACCCCGAAACCTATCCAAAACTCACCTGAGCCCTCGGAGCTCCAAACCAAACATGCATACAACCTCAGAAACATCCTACGAGCTTACTCGTGCGATGAAATTGCCAAAATAACATCTTAAAAAACGAATTTAGCATAAAATCAAAGGAAAATCTCAAGAACTTTCAAATTTTAAAATTTCACAACTACGGGTCTGAATCACATCAAATGACTTCAGTTTCTTGCCAAATTTTACGAGCATCACTCAAATACTATATAAAATCTGTACCGGGATCTGGAACAAAAATACGGGCCTGATACCATCTATTTCAAATATAATCAAATTTCCAAAAACTCGTATAATTTCAGTAAAACAATTTCTTTCAAAACTTCATTTCTCGGGCTTAGGACCTCGGAATTCAATTTCGGGCATACGCCCAAGTCCCATATTTTCCTACGAACCCTGCGGGACCGTCAAATCACGGGTCCGGGTCTGTATACCCAAAATGTTGACCGAAGGTAACTTAAATTCAATTTTTAAGGCAAAATTAGCATTTTTCTGAATTTTTCATATAAAAGCTTTTTTTGATATACGCCTGGACTATGCACACAAAACGAGGTGATAAATGAGGTTTTTAAGGCCTCGAAACACAGTTTTGACTTATAAAATGAGAGATGACTTTTTGGGTCATCACACCATTCACCCCCGAGCCCGGTTATGTAATTTATTTTGTGATCGCAAAAGCCTCCGCAATTTGGCATTACATCAGGCCACCTAGGCTTATCATTTGCGGCTGCTTTGCAGACCGCAAATCGACTCTGCGGGCCGCAAAAGTCATCATCCCCAAGTTTTTCTTCTACCTTTAACAATGGTGGTCCCTAAATTCACTACCCAGCAAGTTCAACTTAACTAATTATGCAAGAACCCCCATGACGAGCAGATAACCCCAAAGAACAGAGAGAAAGAGAAAACAAACATCACGCGAACAACACAACAAAAAATTTAAAACTAAAAATAACTTAGATGAAGTAGGGAAGGAGAAAATACCAAAGTTAGACGAATGAGACGCAAGCAAGGAGATGAATTCAAGCAATGTGATCTTTGTTCACTCGTCTAATTGCAAACTAGTCGTTTCCCTCTCTTCTTTTCTTTTTGTTTTTGTTTTGTTTAAGTATGAATTATGTGCGTGGGAGTGCTTGTGTGCAACTGAAGGGGGTTATGCGAAGGGGGTAGGGTACTTACCTGTTGAGAATGCGGTGCGTAAGTGACCGCATAACACATTATGTGACTGCATAAGTGTTATGCGGTAATGTTAGCTCAAGTCGCTCACAGCCATTATGTGGTGCACCTTTACAATCGCATAATCGATATGCGGTCCGCAAAGTGCACATCTTCGCCGCATTTTAGCAACCAATTTTTTGTCCCAACAATCTATCCAGGTCTGCGGTCCGCATAGTCAATATGCGACCGCATACGTGTAGCAAACTTCCCTTGATGGCTTTTCATCCATTTCATTCACAATTTCACCCTGTTTTATGACCTTTTGGATCACCTTCACTCTAACACACACTTTAAATTGCTCAATTTAATCTATCTAACAAAAATTATAAATTAAAGGAAAAAAAAATGTTACCACACATGGGTTGCCTCCCATGAAGCGCTTGATTTAACGTCGCGGCACGACGAAGTTGGCCCCTCTTCGGGCTTACTCATTGGACGGGCATGGCCCATCTTTGAGAGGCAACTATTCCACCAAGTGTTTTTCCCCATCTATGCCCAAGTACTGCTTCACTCGCTGGCCATTCACTTTAATGGTTTGGATCCCATCCTCAAATTCTAATCCCACAGCTCCAAAATGGGAGACACCCACCACCTTGAACGGACTGTACAACTTCGATTTGAGTTTGCCGGGATACAATTTGAGCCTTGAATTGAAGAGAAAAACCAGTTCATCCGACTTGAACTCCTTTTTCAGGATCTTTTTGTCGTGGAAGAACTTCATCCTTTCTTTGTACACAGATGCGCTCTCATATGCATGTAAACAGAATTCTTCCATTTCATTGAGTTGTGTTAACCTCAAATTTGCAGCTTCAACCCAGTCCAGGTTCAACCTTTTTAGAGCCCACATGTGTCTTTGTGTTCCAGCTCTACGAGTAGATGACATGCCTTGCCGAATACTAACCGGTAAGGAGAAGTGCCAATAGGGGTCTTGTACGCTGTGTGGTATGCCCACAACGCATCATCCAACTTCCTTCACCATTCGGTCCTGTTTCCATTAACAGTTTTTGCTAGAATATTATTTATCTCCCGGTTGGAAAATTCAACTTGGCCACTTGCTGAGCATGATAAGGTGGGGCCACCTTATGCTTGACGCCATATTTCTCCAGTAGCCTAGTGAAATCCTTGTTACAGAAATGAGATCCATCATCGCTAAGAATAGCTCTAGGAGTGCCAAACCGTGTGAATATGTTTTTTCTTTAAAAATGCGGTCACACTCCTTGCCTCATTGTTTGGCAAGGCGATTGCTTCAACCCACTTGGACACATAGTCCACAGCCACCAAGATGTATTTCATACGACACGATCTCACAAAGGGACCCATCAAATCGACCCCCCACACATCAAAGATCTCGACTTCCATCACAAATTGCATAGCCATCTCATGCCTCTTAGAGATTGATCCTTGCCTTTGACATTGGTCACATGCCTTGACCATTTGATTGGCATCATGGTAAAGCAACGACCAATTATAGCCACATTCAAGTACCTTTGCCGCCGTTTGATTGCCCCCATGATGAACCCCAACCGGCGAGTCATGACATGCCTTTAGAATTGGCATAATCTCCTCTTCTGGAACACACCGCCTAATGATGTTATCAGCACAAATGCGAAACAAGAATGGTTCTTCCCCGCAGTATTGCCGACACTCTCTTAGAGACTTTCTCTTCTAATAAGCATCTAATCCATCCGGAATGAGGTCGCTAACCAAGTAGTTAGCAATATCATCGTACCAAGGAGTAGATGAAGAAGACAATGCCAATATGTGTTCATCGGGAAAGGCATCATTGATGTCAAGATTCTCCTTCGGCCTGTCGTCTTCTTCAAGCCTAGATAAATGATCTGCCACTTGATTTTCTATGCCTTTGCGATCCTTGACCTAAAAGTCAAATTCTTGCAATAAGAGGACCCATCAGACTAGTCTTGGTTTGGCATCTTTCTTCGCCATGAGATAGCAAAGAGCAGCATGATCAGTGTAAACCACTACTTTAAGACCCCAACAAATAAGCTCGAAATTTTTCAAAGGCATATACAATGGCAAGAAGTTCTTGCTCTGTCACAGTATAGTTCACTTGAGCACCATTGAGTGTCTTTCTTGCATAATAGATAGGATGCAGAACCTTGTTATGCCTTTGGCCACGCACTGCTCCAATAGCTACACCACTGGCATCAGACATGAGTTCGAATGGAAGAGACCAATCCGGTGTAACAATAATAGGTTTCATGGTGAGCTTCTCTTTTAGTTCCTCAAATGCCTTAAGGAACTTTTCATCAAACACAAACTTGGCGTCTTTTTCAAGGAGCTTGCACATGGGATTTGCAATTTTCGAGAAGTCCTTGATAAAGCGCCGATAGAATCTGGCATGCCCCAAAAAGCTTCGGACACCTTTTATCGAGGTTGGTGGAGGAAGTTTGGAGATGATTTCAATTTTTTCTCGGTCAACCTTATGCCATGTTTTGAAATTTTGTGACCCAAGAAAATGCCTTCATCGACCATGTAGTGGTATTTCTCCCAATTTAGCACAAGGTTGGTTTCCTCGCATCTCTTGAGTACTTGTCTAAGATTGTCATGACAATGCTCAAAAGAGTCACCTACCACCAAAAATTCGTCCATGAACACCTCTTGGAATACCTCTACCATGTCCGAAAATATAGACATCATACATCTTTGGAAGGTAGCCGGAGCGTTGCATAATCCAAACGGCATCCGGCTAAAAGCAAAAGTTCCATATGGGCAAGTGAATGTTGTCTTTTCTTGGTCCTCCAGTGCTATGTTGATTTGGTTGTATCCGGAATATCCATCAAGGAAGCAATAGAATGACCTTCCCGCTAGCCGATCAAGCATTTGATCAATAAAAGGCACAGGGAAATAGTCTTTGCATGTGGAACTATTAAGCTTCCGATAGTCCATGCACACTCTCCACCCGGTGACCATCTGTGTTGGGATGAGCTCATTCTTTCATTGTGGATGACTTTCATGCCTCCCTTCTTCGGCACACATTGCACCGGGCTCACCCAAGAACTATCCGCAATGGGGTAGACCACCCCGGCATCCAACCATTTTATTATCTCCTGCTTGACCACCTCTTGCATCGAAGGATTCAATCTCCTTTGGTGTTCAACATTCGGCTTGCTTCCCTCCTCCAATTGGATTTTATGCTCAAAAATTCCAGCAGAAATTCCTCGGATGTCCGCTATTGTCCATCCAATTGCTTGTCGGTGTTCCTGCAAGACATTCAACAATTTACCTACCTGCACATCATCCAACAAAGAGGAAATAATTACGGGTAAAGTATCATTAGAGCCAAGAAATTTATACCTCAAATGCGATGGAAGTGGCTTTAGCTCAAGTTGTGGTGGCTCAATGATGGAAGGCTTTGCGGGAGGAGTGGCTCTATTCTCTAAGTCAAGAGAGAGCTTCTTCGGTGCATAAGTGTAGGACCCACTTCCTTCTAAAGCATTCACGTCTTCCACATACCCCTCTATGTCCTCACCATGAAAATTTACTAATATGGCCGCCAAGGCCTCACCGAGGCACTATTCCTCCATCTTCATGTCACTAGCATCCTTGACCTCATCAACAACATCTATGACCGAGATCCCTTCATATGCATTCGGCAACTTCAAACCCTTACTAGCTTGGAAGGTGACTTCCTCATCATTTAATCGGAACTTGATTTCATTTTGTTCCGAGTCCATCAAAGCTCTTCCTGTATCAAGGAATGGTTTTCCCAATATGATAGGAATTTCCTTGTCAATCACACAATCAAGAATAACAAAGTCGGCCGGGAGAAGGAACTTCCCCACTTTCACAAAGATATCATCAACAATACCCACGGGTCTCTTGATTGAACGGTCGGCCATTTGCAATCTAATACTCGTAGGTCTTGGAAAACCCAATCCCGCTTGCTTGTAAATAGCAAGAGGCATCAAAGTGCTCTTGAAAAATCTCTCAACCCCATAGTACATGGGATGGTAAATGCTCCCGGGTCTTCCTTCTTCTCAACGGTTGTCGTAGCAATAACAGAACTAACTCGATGAGTCATAGTCACCACTTCTTTCTTGGTAGATCTCTTCTTGTTCATCAAGTCCTTTAAGTATTTGGCAAATCCCGGCATCTCTTGGAAAGCCTCCAAGAACGGGATGTTCACCGACAATTTCTTTAAAATATCATAAAACTTCTCGAACTTGCTATCATCTACCCTTCTTGCAAGCCTTTGAGGGAATGGAGGAGTAGGTCGAGGGATTGGTGGAGGATCTTTTGGGGTCTCCTTCACCTTTTCCTTAACCTCTTCACGCTTTGCTTTTTGGACTTTCACCTCTTGGGAGGGCTTCTCACTTTCAACAACAACCGGCACTTCAACTTGTGCCTCAACTTCTTGCTCACGATCATCCACTTCAACTACTTGTTCACTTTCATCTTGAAGTACTTTCCCGCTTCTAGTAGTAATAGCCATGTAATGAGAAGATGGACCACTTGCATTCCCCTTTGAGTTGGAAATTGTATCACTTGGAAGAATACCTTTGAGCTTTGGAATTTTTTCTCTTGACAAGTCTCGCATTTGCATCTCAAGATTTTTTATAGAGGCGGTATTTGACTCCACGATTTTGGACATGTTCTTCATTGTAGCATCGCCTCTCTCTTGATTTTGCAAGATCTTTTCAAGCATTCCTTCCAACTTGGATTCATTTGAAGGACCCTCCTTGTAATATTGCCCCTTCGGTGGAACATAGGGGTTGGAACTCTGGTTGGCATAGTTGTTGTTCCAATTACCTTGACTCGACCCACCTTGATCATTGCGCCAATTTTGTTGGACTTGCCCTTGCGGATTTGGCCTCCATTGATTTTGTTGGCGATACCCACCTTGAGGATTATGGACATAGTTGGCTTCTTCGAATTCTTGATTTCCCATTGGTTGCATATCTTCCACAACATTTACCTTCTTTGTCTGATTTCCGTAAACATCTTGGTTAGGACATCAATGTTTGTGGCAAGCCCGGCAATCAATTGGTCTCTCTTGGTTTTCTTTGATCATGTTGGTTAGAGACGGAGTACCATAAGAAATTCCACCACTAGTATATTCAGAATGCCATGCTTGATTGTGTTTTGGCCATTTTATTCAGAATCTGCATAATCCTAGTGAATGATTTGTCCATGAATGATCCGTCTGCTGCGTTTTTTGCTATGGACTGGGAAAACGGATCCAAACCCATGTAGAACTTCTCCATCAAAATAGCATCCGAAAAACCATGGTTCAGTGACCTCACTAAGTATAACTTGAATCGGTCTCACTCTTCATGTAAGTGTTCTCCTGGTAGTTGTTTGAAGAAGAAGATTTTATCTCTAAGCTCAGAATTCTTGCTCTGTGGGAACCACTTGGACAAGAAGGCACAGAAAAGTTCGGGCCAAGAAGTGATAGATTGAGGAAGTAGATTTTCAATCCACTTTCTAACTTCTCCAGTCAATGAGTATTTGAATACTCGCAATATCAGGTGTTAATGCATGGCCCACACACCCAAGGAAATTCCTAAGGTGTTGCGTTGGATCATCATCAGTAGAATTCCTGAATAATCCTTCTGCCTTAAGTATTAGGATTAACCCGTGCTCTACTTTGAATGTAGCAGCTTCAACCCGTGGAGAAAGGATAGCGTTGGTATCATCAAGATATTCCTCAGTGTCCGCAAAGGGATTCTCCTCTTCATCATAATCGGACGTTCTTACCTAGCACACCAAGCAAAATGTGATGGAATAGAAAAGATATAAAGTAAAGTGCACACTAGTTAGTAATTTCAAAATCGTATTCCCCGGCAACGACACCAAAATTTGATACGCTCAAATTACACCTTAAAATAGTGTAAAGCGATCGATGTCAAATATAGTAACCCAACTAGATTGGGGTCAAATCCCACAGGGAATAGGCGTGAAAAGTTTACTTGAGTAGTGTGAAGCTTAACTTAAATCTTATTTCTATTTTGTGGAGGTTTGCGATCCATTATGCGGCCCGCAAACTTGTTATGCGGTCGCATAATGGAACGCATTTCCTTCGCTTGAATTGGCCAAACAATATGTGGTGATTTGCGCTTTCCTTGATCATTATGCGGTCCGCATGTTCAGTTTGCAGTCCGCATTTTGTCTTCTTCTTGCCATTTTGCGGCTTTTTGATTTCATTTCAATGTTTTTGGGTCCTCAAGCCTCATGCACTGCAAAACATCAAAATTACATAAGTATAACAGACAATTGCATTTAAAGCGAGCTACGATCTAAGCAATTGATATTAAATGTGCCGAAATTCGCCAGCACATCAACTTGCGACCTAAAATGTGCACCTACGATCTCGCACATGCGGCCCTAGGCTCGCAGGTGAGGGCACCACAGAACGGGTGCACCAGCAGTGTTTTCCTAACTCTAAACACCCCGAAACCTATCCGAAACTCACCTGAGCCCTCGGGGCTCCAAACCAAACATGCATACAACCTCAAAAACATCCTACGGACTTACTCGTGCGATGAAATCGCCAAAATAACATCTTAAACAACGAATTTAGCATAAATTCAAAGGAAAATCTCAAGAACTTTCAAATTTTCAAATTTCACAACTACGGGTCTGAATCACGTCAAATGACTTCTGTTTCTTACCAAATTTTACGGGCATCACTCAAATACTATAATAAATCTGTACCGGGCTCCGGAACCAAAATACGGGCCTGATACCATCCATTTCAAATATAATCAAATTTCCAAAAACTCGTATAATTTCAGTAAAACAATTTCTTTCAAAAATTCATTTCTCGGGCTTAGGACCTCGGAATTCAATTTCGGGCATACGTCTAAGTCCCATATTTTCCTACGAACACTTCGGGACCGTCAAATCACGGGTCCGGGTCTGTTTACCCAAAATGTTGACCGAAGGTAACTTAAATTCAATTTTTAAGGCAAAATTAGCATTTTACTGAATTTTTCATATAAAAGCTTTTTCGGATAAACGCCTGGACTATGCACACAAAACGGGGTGATAAAGGAGGTTTTAAAGGCCTCGATACACAGTTTTGACTTACAAAATGAGAGATGACTTTTATGGTCATCACACCATTCACCCCCGTGCCCGGTTATGTAATTTGTTTTGCGATTGCAAAAGGCTCCGCAATTTGGCATTACATCAGGCCACCTAGGCTTATCATTTGCGGCTGCTTTGCGGACCGCAAATCGACTCTGCGAGCCGCAAAAGTCATCATCCCCAAGTTTTTCTTCTACCTCTAACAATGGTGGTCCCTAAATTCACTACCCAGCAAGTTCAACTTAACTAATTATGCAAGAACCCCCATGACGAGCAGATAACCCCAAAGAACAGAGAGAAAGAGAAAACAAAAATCACGCGAAAAACACAACAAAAAATATAAAACTAAAAATAACATAGATGAAGTAGGGAAGGAGGAAATACCAGAGTTAGATGAATGAGACGCAAGAGAGGAGATGAATTCAAGCAATGTGATCTTTGTTCACTCGTCTAATTGCAAACTAGTCGTTTCCCTCTCTTCTTTTCTTTTTGTTTTTGTTTTGTTTAAGTGTGAATTGTGTGCGTGGGAGTGCTTGTGTGCAAATGAAGGGGGTTATGCGAAGGGGGTAGGGTTACTTACCTGTTGAGAATGTGGTGCGTAAGTGACCGCATAACACATTATGTGATTGCATAAGTGTTATGCGGTAATGTCAGCTCAGGTCGCTCACAACCATTATGTGGTGCACCTTTGCAATCGCATAATCGATATGCGGTCCGCAAAGTGCACATCTTCGCCGCATTTTAGCAACTAAGTTTTTGCCCCAACAATCTGTCCAGGTCTGCGGTCCGCATAGTCAATATGCGACTGCATACGTGTAGCAAACTTCCTTGATGGATTTTCTTCCATTTCATTCACAATTTCACCCTGTTTTATGACCTTTTGGATCACCTTCACTCTAACACACACTTTAAATTGCTCAATTTAATCTATCTAACAAAAATTAAAAATTAAAGGACAAAAAAGATGTTACCACATATGGGTTGCCTCCCATGAAGCGCTTGATTTAACGTCGCGGCACGACGAAGTTTGGCCCCTCTTCGGGCTTACTCATTGGATGGGCATGGACCATCTTTGAGAGGCAACTATTCCACCAAGTGTTTTTCCCCATCTATGCCCAAGTACTGCTTCACTCGCTGGCCATTCACTTTAATGGTTTGGAGCCCATCCTCAGATTCTAATCCCACAGCTCAAAAATGGGAGACACCCACCACCTTGAATGGAATGGACCACTTCGATTTGAGTTTGCCCGGAAACAATTTGAGCCTTGAATTGAAAAGCAAAACCAAGTCATCCGACTTGAACTCCTTTTTCAGGATATTTTTGTCGTGGAAGAACTTCATCCTTTCTTTGTACATAGATGCGCTCTCATATGCATGGAAACAGAATCTATTTATAGTGGGCTAAAAATCGGGGCCAATTTCGGACAAAAATACCCTTCCACGTCAATTATGCGACCGCATATCTGTTGCATAAGAGACATGTGGTTTGCATTCTCTTCAGTTCCATCGCATCTTCGCAACCCTAGATTCCAGGTAGTCGTCACATTTTGGTTATGTTGTGTGCATTATTGATATGCGACCGCATATTTCCATCGAATTCCTGATCCCATCAACTTTTCCTAGAGGTTTGGGATCCATTATGCGGCCCACAAACTTGTTTTGTGATCGCATAATGGACCGCATTTCCTTCGCTTGAATTGGCCAAACAATCTGTGGTGATTTGCCATTTCCTTGAGCATTATGCGGTCCGCATGTTCAGTTTGCGATCCGCATTTTGTCTTCTTCTTGCCATTTTGCGGCTTTTTGATTTCATTTCCATGTTTTTGGGTCCTCAAGCCTCATGCACTGCAAAACATCAAAATTATATAAGTATAACAAACAATTGCATTTAAAGCGAGCTACAATCAAGCTATTGGTATTAAATGTGCCGAAATTCTCCGGCACATCAACCTGCGACCTAAAATGCGCACCTGCGATCTTGCACTTGCGGCCCTAGGCTCGCAAGTGCGGGCACACCAAAACTGGTGAACTAGCAATGTTTTTCCTAAGTCTAAACACCTCGAAACTTATTTGAAACTCACCCGAGCCCTCGGGGTTCCAAACCAAACATGCATACAACCTCAGAAACATCCTACGGACTTACTCGTGCGATAAAATCGCCAAAATAACATCTTAAGCAATGAATTTAGCATAAAATCAAAAGAAAATCTCAAGAACTTTCAAAGTCTCAAATTTCACAACTACGGGTCCGAATCATGTCAAATGACTTCCGTTTCTTACTAATTTTACAGGCGTCATTCAAATACTATATTAACCATGTACCGGGCTCCGGCACTAAGATACGGGCCCGATACGATCCATTTCAAATATAATCAAATTTTCAAAAACTCTTATAATTTCAGTAAAATAATTTCTTTCAAAAATTCATTTCTCGGGTTTAGGACCTCGGAATTCAATTTCGGGCATACGCCCAAGTCCCATATTTTCCTACGGACCCTCCGGGACCGATAAATCATGGTCCGGATCCGGGTTTGTTTACCCAAAATGTTGACCGAAGTTAACTTAAATTTAATTTTAAAGGAAAAATTAGCATTTTTCTCAGTTTTTCATATAAATGCTTTTCCGGATATACGCCCGGACTATGCATGAAAAACGAGGTGAGATAAAAGGAGGTTTTGAAGGCCTTGGAACACAGTTTTGACTTATAAAATGAGAGATGACTTTTTGGGTCATCACACCATTCACCCCCGAGCCCGGTTATGTAATTTATTTTGGAATTCAACCTCAATTTGAGGTCTAAATCCCCAATTTACCAAATCCTTAATTTCTACCCAAGCCCCCCCCCCCCCAATTCCAACATGAAAACTCTAGATTTTTGATTGAAAACTTGTGAAAAGTGAAAGATTGAAAGGAAATAGGTTAGAATCACTTACCAATAATTTGGGAAAGAAAGAGTCTTGAAAAAAATCGCCTCCAAGGTTTTAGGTTTTGAAACTTTGAAGAATGAACCAAAAATTCCGTCTAAGTCATATTTTATTCTGCTGCAGATGTCGCATTTGCGACCTGGGGTTCGCAAATGCGAGCCCCGCAAATGCAAAGAATTCATCGCAGATGCGAGAATCATAAAACCTCTGATTTCTTCGCAAATCCAATGAATAGTTCGCAATTGCGAGCTTTGACTCGATCGCAAATGCGACTTAGTGATCGCAAATGCGAAGAATCCCCCTCCTAGCTCCCATCGCAAATGCGAAACATTGTTCGCAAATGTAAACTCTGGCCTCCCCAACTACTTTTTGCAAATACGATGAGTAGATAGCAAATGCGAACCCAACAGTGGTCGCAAATGCGATGATTGACCTCGCAATTGCGAGATCTGAGGCCTGCAACAAGAACTTTTTCATACCAGCAATGTTCTAAGTCCAAATTCACTCTGTAGCCTATCTGAAATTCACCCGATTCCTGGGGGCTCCAAACCAAAAATACACACAAGTCCTAAAATATCATACCAACTTGCTCATGTGATCAAAACACCAAAATAACGCCTAGAACTATGAATCGAACACCAAATCAAAGAAAATTTTCAAGAAATCTTTAAAACTTCTATTTTCACAACCGGACGTCTGAATCACGTCAAACCAATTTTGATTCTCACCAAATTTGACAGACAAGTCATAAATGTACTATTGGATCTATTCCGGGCTTCGGAACCAAAATACGAACCCGATATCCAAAAGTCAAACATCGGTCAACCATTTCCGATTCATTAAGCCTTAAATTTTCAAATTTCTAAAAAATGCGATAACTTGGGCTAGGGACTTCCAAATTCGATTTACGCCCAAGTCCCAAATCACGATACGGACCCATCGGGACCGTCAAAATACAAATTCGTGTCTATATGCTCAAAACATTGACCGAAGTCAACTTAGGTGAATTTTAAGTAAAGTTTCACATTTTTCTCAGTTTTTCACATAAAAGCTTTCCGGAAAGACGCCCGGACTGCGCATGCAAATCGATGAAGGCTAAAACAAAATTTTTAAGGCTTCGGATCATAGAATTAGGTTTCAAAAAGTTAGATGGCTTATCAGGTCATCAAACCTTCAACAACAAACAAACACATAAGTTTAGATCTCACTACTTGCTTAATAATCCATGTTGATAACCTTACTCATAATTGGCCTAACGGGTCACATTAACATTTAGAATAATTGGGACATTAAGCATGAGTAGGAGGGTCAATTTCTAGTCTCACTTGAATTATGCAGGCATGTCATCTAAACATGACAGAGCACATTGAGAATGAATAATACTTATTCAAACTACCAAGACCCACAGTGTTTAACCATATTACATAAAGATCTTATTGGCAGTGTCCTCAAATATCAAATGGTCATAAGATAACAACAATACTTGTTACAATTAAACAAAGCAAATAGATATGGAATTATAAATCAGTATTTTTGTTTATTCAAGCAAACGAGGTCACATATTAAGCTCTGAAGTGTAAACAAGCCAAGCTAGGTAGACAAGTTTGTCATATTCAAGCTATCATGATAAACAATCAAGTCTGCTAACATAGATCATTCTGAATAGAACAATAGGGTACAATAAGAATGTCTGTCAACTGGACCTATTTGATTAACTAAGCATATCGACATGATAATATACGCATGGCTATCAATGAAGGTCATTCAATAAGTTAAGAAGATTAACATGGTGATGACTACCAACAAGGACCACTTAATTAGACAACACAACACAACAATATAAGCATGAAAACCATTCAATTAGCTAAGTAATATACCATGATAATATAGGTATGAGAAACAAAATTCAATAATCACTAGAAGATGCTGATTTAAACAACATAGGGGATAAACATAACTTAGCAACAAGTATCAGTTGATTAAGTGAAAAATAACACAAGCAGCAGAACACAATTAAGAGTCTCATGCTTGACTGATGAGTATCATGAAGAAGCATATGCAAGCAATTAACAAAAAACACCAGATAAACGAGACAACTTGATAATATATGAAATGACTGAATAATTAAAGGGAGATCAGTGGTCTACAGACCTTCTTTGGGGCAGCAAACCAAGTAACCATTCTTAGCCATTTAGGAACTAAAGTTCACAATCAATTCTCGATAGTTGACTCGAGCAAAAAATTGAAAAGAAAGAAGGAGATTAGGGAATTTTTTTTAAAGAATTTAAGCAGAGAGCAGTTACTAGGCTTCATATGGTAGATTGTGTGTTTGCTGAGGGAATTAAAACCCTCTATTTATAGCTACAATCGAGACTTAGGGTTTCACTCAAATTTTGAAAATCTGTGAGATGATGATGAGCATTGATGACTGATAAGTGACGAAATCAGGAAGGGAAAAGGGGGTAAATATTTTTCTCCTAAAAAAAATGAGTGGACTAGCCGTAGAAACCAATCAGATCGCCAGGCAAAGCCAATATCTAAAGGTCATTGTGTTTGAACTTTGGACCATCGACCATCATGATGCGATCAAGATTCTCATGAACCCACGGCTGCATATGAAGATTGAACAAGCAGAGGAAGGAAATGATGATATTCTCACTCTTTTACATTTTGGTGTAAGGTTTCGGGGCTTGGAATTCAAAATTGGGTGAGGGGAAAAAGGAATGCTCGGCAAGATTTGCGGCTAACATGTGAGAGAAATGATGAGCCTTGATCATCTTCAGTGACCTTGCACTTACTTATCCAAGGTCCAGTAATGGGAAAGTAGGGTAAGAATGAGAGAAAAGAGATAAGAAGAGGAAATGAAGGCGGCGGATGAGACGAAATGTCTCTAGAATTTGGAGGGTTGGCTTAGTTAATATTGGAAAATTGTACCGGAGCAGCTGGATCATTTAGATCAATATCTCCAGATTTTTTGAGATTAAGGGCTCGTGGATCATTTTGATCCAATGTTATAGATAAATACGGTGGGGGATTTAACATTAAAGAGGAATTGCGAATAATTTTGGACCGTTGATGAATTTGATCAACGATCCAGATGGAATGTGTTTGTTATGTGAGTGATTTAGGGAGGTGACAGGGCGTGATATGATTGGTGAAGAATGAGTGGCGAGGATTGCCAAGTAGGACGGGTAGTGGGCTGTTGAACCGGTTCAGGGGTATTGGGCCAGTATTTGTGGGCTAATTAATTGGGTATTTGGCTGGAATGGGAATCTAAATCATGACCACTTTAATATAATCAATCAATTGCAAATATAGCCTATTTTAAGTTTTAACCCCTTTTATAATTAAATTAATTAAACTTGTTTAATCTCAATAACATATAATTACAAATGTATTATTAATTTATTATTGTAGCCTAGTTTTAAATTATCATAATAATTATAATACTTGTCTATTAAATTATGTAAGCTAATTGTTTTATTAATTAAAGTAACAGAGGTACTATAAAAACACATTCATTCTCATTAGGCTCACAAATATCCCCCAAACAAATTTCGATCAATAGGTACATAACCTTCCAAAAGTCCATAGAAACCTATCCATAACACATACCGTCAGCTATTCAATTCTTAGCATATCTTCACAGTTCGTAACCAAACAATAGTCTACCCATGAGAACACCCAGCCTCTAAACCTCAAGAATAGCGAAATCTTCATATTTGATCCCAACTCTAGTGCTCAAATGGTTGATACATCACTCATACTCCTTCATCTTACAGAAAATGCTCATATATATCTCTTGCGCCACGTAGCAAAACATGAACCCCAACAACCCAATCACTGTAACATTAGCCAAGCATCTGCAAATTAAAACATAATGCGCCTTCTAAAATGCACTATTCCCATACGACATCAAATTGTGTCAGCATCTGTACTATATTAAAAGCACAAAATCCCTTAGTGAAATGTTATTCGCCTTTTTTACCCTTCATAAGTGCATTCGAAGTTGGATAAAATTGTAAATCAAAAGATTATTTAAAATAAATAAATAAATCTCCGTATGGCAAAAAAGGAAAAAAAGAAGAGAATAATAAATGAGAAACTTCTTCTTCAATTAATATCCCAAATAAGGAGTGATTGTTGTAGGTTAAAAAAAGAAAAAATGAATTAATAGGAGAAACTTTTCTTCAATTAATATCCCTAATAAAGAGGGTTTTATTAAAAAAGGAAAAAAGAAATAGTAGGAGAATAAGTTGAAACTTATTATTTAATAAAATTAAGAAGAAGTCAAAGCTGGAGTAGGTCCAAAAGGAATAAAGACTAATGGAATAAGTAAAAAGTTGGAGTGATATTTAATATCCCTATTGCAAGAGTTAAGAAACGTCAGTTATTATCTTAATTTTTGATTCTTTATCCACCAGGGTTTAGTTTGTTGGTTGGTAATACATTCACCAACCTAATTTGTTGGTGAACTTCTTGAATTAGAATTCTAGAACCAAAATTATTTAGATTTTAGAACAACAAGAAACTGCGTGTATTCCTATCATCAAACAATATATCTGCTAAGAGTTGAGAGTTGAGAGTTGTACTTCTTGTGGTTTTACTTCAATGTGAGTATTTGGAGCAAGGACAAACATCATCACAGATTGTTGATGGACCAAGAAAATTGTAGTAATATTGTTAATAGTATGAAAACTAACAGAGAGCTGTATCTTTATTGTGTATGTTTTAGTACTATTCTAGTTTCTTTTTGGGTATTTTTAAGTTCTATAACATGTTCCTATCCCGTTATGAGTTGATGCAATAAGGTTCAATGCTTTCAAGAAAGTTTTCATGGATGAGAAACAACTAATTTAAATATTTTTCTCTTTTTCTTTTATTTCAAGTGTATTTTTCTGAAATTTTTTATCATGTCATATGATGCTAAAGCACTATGGCACAAGTAATCCGTTGTTTTTCTATGTTTACTTTGTTTTTCGTTCTGACCAACTACTTTTCATCTTATAATTGTTAGATTTATTTTAAAGTTTTGATATATATCTATTCTTAAACATTACTTTGAGTATGCAAACCTTAGAATATATAAAAGTGCTTCTGATTCTTTAGAATATATAGAAGTGCTTCTAATAAAATATCCTTAAAAAAATAGATATAAGACTCAACAGTGAACTTTAGAACAAAGAGGCACATCACTTTTTAAGAGTTGTAGGAGGGACAGACTACCTTATTAATGTCCCTTCGGGATTCGACTTTGAGGGAAAACATATAGAATAGTACTCCGTCAGCAATGATGAATTTGGTTTGTGAGAAATTGGAAGATATTATAATAATTATGTTTAAGCCTTGAAGGAGAAAAAATATGTAGCATAGATCGAGTTCTCTCTAAAAATTTTGATTACTCTTAGTTTTTAAAGAAGAACATGAACAAAAAGGTTATTCCGGACCGAGGAGAAGTATTGATTCTCCTTATACTGTCAGCCCTCTATATAACAACATTCTTATATAAGAATTCACTATAAAAGTCAAGTTTTTTCGGAACCAAATGTGATGTTTAGTTATATAGTCAAATCTCTCGATAACAGCCTCGTTTGTTCCAAATATTTTTGGTTATGCGCATTGCTGTTATAGAGAACATATATTATAACTAAACATGGCATTTGGTTCCGAAAAAACTTGGCTTTTATAGTGAAGTGTTGTTATGTAATGATGTTGTTATAGAGAGGTCTGACTGTAATATATGTTCTCTATAACAGCAATTCGCTATAACATTCAAAAATATTCAGAATAAACGAGACTGTTATAGAAAGGTTTGACTCTAGTTACTTTAATTTGGGCCATCTATATCTTATAAGAGAATTCTCCTCACTAAAGTCAGCCCCGACTTGATATAATCATCTAAAATTAGTTACAATAGTAAATAGATGATATATGAACTTGAGATGAGGATTAATTTTAAATTTATATTTATGTAATTTTAAAAAAAATTATACTTCTTAAGACGAGGTACACGCGCAACGCGCGTATCGTAAGACTAGTTCTCTTAAACAACTGAAATCATCCGTGCCATCAAGAACCCATTATTTTCCCTTCGAAATTATATTGCAACCTTGTGGTCCCAACTTTCAATCCCACACGGTGCACCGCCACTATCATTAATAGCATCCTAGGAAGCTCAAATCTATTCAAGGACAAGAATGAAGCTTTGAAATCTCAAATAAGGGCCTTTAACAAGATGTCAAGCTAAAGTGTTGCCAAACAAGGTCATTAGACATCAAGTGCAAGTAAAGAAGTTGTTAATTGGGAGGAAGAGCTTAAGGAAAGGATATGTGTTATACTATATGTGTTAGAGTTATTTTATGTCTCAAATTCATGTCCAAGAAGAGGTGGATTAGATCCCAAGAAACATCCTCTGAAGAAGGTCCAAATGAGGACACCGTTGGACCAATTTGGCACCTAAAATGTGTCCAAACTTACAGCCCATGAAGTCCTACATAAAGCCACGTTTTATAGCATAAAGACGACTTACTTGATGTCAAAGAAGGGTACAATAGTCGTGCTAGATGTTGAGTGCAAGGTTCAGCCTAGTTGCTTGCAAATTTTCTTCAAGATTTTCAGATTTTCATGATTCTATCCAAGATTGATTTGGGACATATTTCCATATATTAGGGGACTATATTTATTGCTTTTCAAGTTAGTTAAGGTTATGTTTTCCTTTTCCTAAGATTGTTGGAAGTACTTTCCAAGAATGACTTGGTTTTTGCTTCCTAGTATTTTCCTTTCCTAAGGTAGTTGGACTTGTTGTCCAAAGTAGTTTAGTACTTTATTTCCTTATTTTTTAGGTACAATTTTGTGACCCCTCTCTATATAAAGGGTGTCTTCTTTGTGTTTAGACTTAGATTATTATCAATAAAAATTGTGAGATTTTTCTCACACTCTTGTGTGTGTGGCTACTCTTGGATTTATTCTTCAACCTTCAAGACTCAATTTAGGTTGTAAGATTAAACCCTTTTCGAAATCTTAGATCACTTCTAGGTATTCAAAAAAGGTGATAAGCTTAGGCTTATTATTGTTCTTGTTATTCTAAAGGGTCGGGTTTCACAATCTATTTCTTGTTTTTAATTCTCTACCAAAGGCGATTAGTTCTTTGTTAGCTAATTGTTGTTGTTAGGATTCAACTTCAAGAATAGATTTATTGAATTCAAGAAAGAGTTTCTTGAATTCAATCTATCTTTAATTTTCCGTCTTTTTTTTGTTTCTTTATTTTCTTGTAGTTTCCGCACGTTTCTTGATTTTCTTTAGTAGTTCTCGAAACCCTCATGTATTGTCATCAAGTGGTATCAGAGCATAGGTTAATCAAGATTTTAATCCTGATAATCTTGGGAGGTTCTTGAGCAAAAAAAAAAAAAAGAAAAAGAAAAACGAAAAAAAATAAAAAGAAAAAAATCAGCCCAAAAAAAATAAAAAAGAAAAGTGAATAATTGTTTGATTTCCAAGTCAAGAAAGGAAACAAGAAGAGGAGATCCTAGTTCTTGAAGATTAAGGTAACTTCTTTCTCTATTCTTGTGGGTTTTGGATTTTTTAAATTTTTTCTTTTTTCTTTTTAAATTAACTAATTCATATTCTTTCTAGGTTTGATCTTCCACATTCCTTTTTCTTTGCTAACTTCTTAATTTTATCACTAAATGGTTGTGACTTGTTATGTTTATTAATAAATTTAAAGATTAACGATCGAGAGTTGCTTTGAGTGGAAAAAAAACAAAAAAGGTGAAAATGTATTAGAAGAAAAAAAACCAAACTTGAGAGATACATAATTCTTCTAATCTTTGTTCACGATGTTTCAATCAGGTACTTATCGTGAAAGGAGGCAAGCTATGACTCAACAACTTGAAAAGTCAAACTTACAGTATAGCGAATGGAAGGAAGACAATGGTAAAGTTATTTTTCAAACAAGAGCTAAAGTGATGTCCGCGATTTGTGCACTTAGAATTAATAAAGAATATGGCTATAACTCAATTATCTCTTATATGGTTGAAAGATTGAACTTGCCTTGTGTTGAGCATATTGAACCCTACATGTTGAGAGGAGTAACGGTGGATAAAAGAGTGATATTACTATTCTCTATTAGAAGGTATGAGGATGCAATTTGGTGTGATGTGATTCCCATGAATAAATATCATATCTTGTTGGAAAAGCCATGGTATGTCTACAGAAGAGCTTCATATATCATGGAAAAAAACAGATACTCTTTTGAGGTTAACAGGAAGAAACTCATTCTTGGGCCTTTGACTCCTCACAAATTTGTGAAGACGAAAAAACTGTTAAAGAGAATATGGAAAAATATGAGATAGAAAAGAATGAGAGGAGTAAGAGAGTGCATGTTGACATCCCAAGAGAGGAAAAAAGGAGAGATTATGTTGAGTGAAGAGAGTGAAATGTCAAGGGGGGAAAAGAGTAAGCTTGAGAGGAAAGAAAAGAGAGAAGGTCGTGAGATAAAAAAAAGATGTGATGTAGAGAAACAAGAGGGTTTGATTGTGTGCAGCCATATATGGAAAGTCCTTTTGAAAGTGGGGGTGAGGCACCAAAGATGTTTGCAAAGTATCCAATTGGATTCCAACGTGAATTTAGCGAAATCAATTCTTGCTGGATGGTGGATAATAAAAGCTTGATTTTCTTTGTTGTTGACCATTTGGACTATTTTGATTTTTATTTACAGGTTTACAATATGGAGTTCCCTAAAGGCATTGTTAAGTTAGAGCCATTGCATAAAAGAATAAAAGGTGATGTTGTTCCATTAATAATTAAGTCCAAGTATGGTATTTATAATTGATTTATTCACATTCTTGGCCTTTCTAGAACACCTAAGGTATTTTTGGAGGTTTATACTCTTACTTCTTATGTTGGTGACTTTATAATTTTTAGGAATGATGATATTTTGATGCATATCAAGTCATTAACTATAATATCTAAGTTCAAGTGCAAGAGTAATTTGCTTACTTTTGAAATTGAGTATGACATAGATGATTATGCATTCCAACTTGGTGGAAAGAGGCATGAAATTTATGAGAAAATGCTTGCTAATGAGTTAAATGTTCTTTCTTCTCTTATTCAAGTGCGTAATGATTTTTCATGTGATAAATTGCTAGAATGTGAGTTTTGTTGTTCGATGGGAAATCATTCTTCTAGTCATATTTATTGTGAGGCTATAAAAGTGCTTGCTTCTAGTAAAGAGGATATGCAAGTTGAGAAAGTCAACTGAGAGTTGACTTATTGGTGAACGACCTCAGAATGCAGATTTTATTGCTCGGATGGTTTCGTTAGGTGATTTGGGACTTAGGAGTGTGTTCGGAATGGAGTTTTGATTTCCGGTGTAGAATTAGGCTTGAATTGACGAAGGGTAGTTTTTGGCGATTTCCGGTTGGTAGTGGGAAATAGGAAATCTGGTTCGGAATGGGATTCAAGAAGTTGGTATAGGTCCGTAATGTCATTTTGGATATGTGTGCAAAATTTCAGATCAATCAAAGGTGTTTTGGTTGGTTTCGGCGTCATTGGCGAAATTTAGAAGTTTCAAAGTTCATAAGTTAGAATTTGATGTAATTTTGGTATTTTCATGTTGTTTTTGGTGTTTTGGAGGCTCGACTAAGTTTGAATAATGCTATTGGGTGTGTTGGTATGTTTGGTTGGGGCCCCAAGGGGCTCGGGATTGATTTCGTATGGATGGCGGAGTTTTGAACTTGGAAAATTTATAGCAAATCGCTGCTGGTGTAAGTATGTAGTGTTGGCCGCACTTGCGGATGGGTAGCCAGAGGTGCGATGCCGCAGGTACGAAAGTCCACGCGCAAGTGCGAAGGGAGTCTAGGCAGGAGGAGTCAACAGGTACGAAGGGATGGCAGCACCTGCGAAGCCGCAGGTGCGGAGAAGGGGTCGCAGATGCGAGAATTTGGTCTGTTAGTGGGATTGTGCAGGTGCGCACCTGGGACCGCAGGTGCGAGTCCGTAGGTGCGATTAAAGGTCCGCAGGTGCGGAATTTGCTGGGCAGAACAATATAAAAGAAGCCTCCGTGAAATTTTATTCATTTCACCATTGTTGCATGCGGTTGGAGCTCAATTGAGGGCATTTGAAGAGAGAATTCGTGGGTCTACAGTGGAGGTAAGTTCCCGGGTTATTAAAGTCGTTTCCATGCTATTTTGTTCAGATTACGCTTGTATATTGAAGGATTTAAGTAAGAAAAGTTGGGGAAATGGGAGGAAAGATTTGGGAATTTCTTTTGGCAATTTTAGTAGGCAATTGTGGTCCGAATTTGATGTTCTTGGTATGTACGGACTCGTGGGAGGATAAGGGTTCTTGTGATGTAAATTTTATCGAATTTCGAGACATGGGTCCGGGGCTCGGGTTTGGCCGAATTTCGAGTTTCTTATATAATTTGATAGTTTTTGATTGAGTTGTGTTCCTTTGGTATATATTAATGATGTTAAACTGNTTGTGGCCCGGTAGAGGTAAGTAATGGTTATAAATCTTGTCCTGAGGGTATGAAACCCCGGACTTCATATTTCTCACTGATTTTAGAATGGCGCACATATCAGATGATGACTATGTGGCACACATTGATTTTTGGATTGGGCTTGGTCCTCTCCGCGGCAACTATTGAGTTGCGTATTTTACTCTAAACTATATGTTAAATTGTGTTCTAAAGATTTCTGAAATATTTGGTCTATAAGCCATGTTTGGGACCTTGTGCTGACTTGTTTAGACCCCTTTGGGGATTTTTACTGCTATTTTCCTCACTGATTATTGATGATTTCTCTCAGTCACATTGTGCTTACTGTTTTCGAAACTCAGCCTGATTTACACTACTTTGAGATTTAAAATGATGTTTTGGGTCGAGTACCCCGTTTTACTGATTCGCCCGAGGGGCTTTTGAGAGGTTCTGACTGAGTGAGGCCGATGGCCTGATTTGTGAGGATATGATACGCCACGAGGTGGCTTGATATTAGTGTTTGGGCTGAAGGAGCCCCTCCGGAGTCTGCACACACCCCCAGTGAGCGCACCGAGTGCCGAGTGATGAGTGATTGGGAGGCATGAGTGACTGTGAGGTATGCCCGAGGGGCTGATTATGAGTGATGGTGAGGTATGCCCGAGGGGCTGTTTATGAGTGAGTGTGAGGCATGCCCGAGGGGCTGATTATGATACATGTTTTTGCCCGAGGGGCTACTTATGATTTTACCACTTTCACTCGGAACTTATGAAATATGTTTTGCCTGAGGGGCCTCTTTATGATTCATTTCATTTTCATACTAACCTATCTGTTTGAAGTTGTTGAAAATATACATTTTCCAAAGGATTTTTCTGAAGTTGGTTTTAAGGCATGATGATTTCATATATATATGTTTATACTGTTGAAAAGTAAGGCTGTGCATTTTGTGAATTGATGACATTGATTTTATGTGTTTCTTGCTGCTCAGACCTGATTTATTTTCATTACTACTGAGTTGGTGTACTCACATTACTCCCTGCACCTTGTGTGCAGATCCAGGTGTTAGGGCAGGGTGAGTTGTCTATCTGTTCCAGAGATTCTCGGAGGTTTGCGAGGTAGCTGCATGCGCCCGTAGTCCTGCTCCCTCTCCTGCTTAATATTATAGAATTTATTTTGTTTGAGTTGTATATTTTATGTAGATGCTCATGACCAGTGACTCTAGGTTCTCGGCGGGTTGTATTTAATATTCAGTATAGCTTTAACTATTTTATAAATGTTTAAAGGAAACCTTTATGGGTAATCAGTATAGTAAAGATGTAAATGGAAGCTTATTATGATTCGAGTGTAGTTTTGGCTGACCTAGTTCCACGATAGGCGCCATCACGACTAGCTTATATTTGGGGTCGTGACAACATGATTATTGTGACATTAGTAATCAAATACTATTTCATGAACCTATCTATGACTCTTTTTGTGACAGTTTGAGCAATTATGTAGAATTCATTTGTGTTGCGAATATTATTTGGGAAAGTTATAATCATGAGCTTGGATGTAGAATATTTTATTTTGGAGTTTATGGGTTCTTCTGACCTTTCTGAGAATTTATGTGTTTCTTTGAATAACTTACGTGTAGAAGAATCCATGGGATTTATAATTGCTAACTGGCTATATCATAAAATTGTCTTATTTGATACATGTGGCGGAGATAATTGTGTTAAATGGTTTCATGGCCAATATTTTATAATTTCTTTTGCGTGCACATATTTGGACTACCTTATTGACAAGATCGCATTGCAAATTTCATTATATAGTGCATCTGAGAGAGGTTTTTATTTGACAAATCTAAGTAGGCATAAATTTTATTGGGATGATCAGTCCATATGCTTTATAAGGGAGTATTTACACCTATTAGGCTTAATTGGGTTAAGTGGACACATGGTCACTATCTTGTTTTATTCCTACTATTTTTTCAGATTAGTGGATGTCATTTACTAGTGCATGTTTTCTTTTTCTTGCAAGGTCGAAATTCGAGGACGAATTTTCTTCAAGAAGAGGGGAATGATAGCATCCTAGGAAGCTCAAATCTATTCAAAGATAAAATAAAGCTTTGGAATCTCAAATAAGGGCCTTTAACAAGATGTCGAGCTAAAGTGTTTCCAAACAAAGTTATTAGACATCAAGTGCAAGTAAAGAAGTTGTTAATTGGGAGGAAGAGATTAAGGAAAGGATATGAGTTATAATATATGTGTTATAATTATTTTATGTCCCAAATTCATGTCCAAGAAGAGGTGGATTAGATCCCAAGAAACATCCTCTGAAGAAGGTCCAAATGAGGCCACCGTTGGACCAATTTGGCACCTAAAATGTGTCCAAACTTGCAGCCCATGAAGTCCTACATAAAGCCACGTTTTTATAGCATAAAGAGGACTTACTTGATGTCCAATAAGGGTACAATAGTCATGCTAGATGTTGAGTGCAATTTGGTGCCTAGTTGCTTTCAAATTTCCTTCAAGATTTCCAGATTTTCATGATTCTATCCAAGATTGGTTTGGGACATATTTCCATATATTAGGGGACTATATTTATTGCTTTCCTAGTTAGTTAAGGTTATGTTTTCCTTTTCCTAAGGTAGTTGGACTTGTTGTCCAAAGTAGTTTAGGACTTTATTTCCTTATTTTCTAGGTACAATTTCGTACCCCTCTCTATATAAATGGTGTCTTCTTTGTTTTTAGATTTAGATTATTATCAATAAAAATTGTGAGATTTTTCTTGCACTCTTGTGTGTGGCTACTCTTGGATGTACTCTTCAACCTTCAAGACTCAATTTAAGGTGGTAAGATTAAACCCTTTTCGAAATCTTAGATCACTTCTAGGTATTCAAGAAAGGTGATAAGTTTAGGCTTATTGTTTTTCTTGTTATTCTAAAGGGTCGGGTTTCACAATCTATTTCTTGTTTTTAATTCTCTACCAAAGGCGATTAGTTCTTTGTTAGCTAATTGTTGTTGTTAGGATTCAACTTCAAGAATAGACATTTCCGTCTTTTTTTTTTGTTTCTTTATTTTCTTGTAGTTTCCGTACGTTTCTTGATTTTCTTTAGTAGTTCTCGGACACCTAGTGTATTGTTATCAATCATGCTAACTCATGAAAATTACAAAAATCTCATAATCAACTCTGAATCACAAACAGGATGAACACCTCACCAACCGAGAACTTTCCATTTAACCCAATCCGGGAGGACATCGCCGCACGCATCACATTTTATACCTGTAGAAAACATCAATTCCAAACCGTAGTCGTAACCATCATGAATTCTTAGCAACTTGTTGATACATTATCAAGTCATCAAAATTTTTTCGTCTAACACAACCGAGTCATGCAGACTGCCAAACACAAAAGTAACTCAATCTGAAATGCTCGCTCTAAAGGAACCTTCTCCGAAACCGAAGTCGTTTCTTGCATCTCTCTAATACTGATGTGTAGAGTCAATAATGATATAGAAGTAACGCAAGTCTAGACACCGTCTAATACAGATCTCAAGTCCTAGCCACACACAAATCCCAAAAATCCTTAAATACCACATATGAGTCTCTGTCACGATCCCAAAACCACTAGTCATGATTGCACCTAACCCAACCTGCTAGGTAAGCCAACTAATAACTATCCAATTCCAATAATATTAACAAGACAATAATGTAAAGAAATTATCTAAATTTTATACTTTTCCAATGACTGGTAGTACAAATCATGAGCATCTAAGAATAGAATTTACAAATGGAAATAGAAAATAAATACATAGTCTATTTGAAAAGTACATAAACAGAGTTTTATAGATCTAGAGCTATCACGAACAAGGGGCAGCTTCAACTAGAATGCAGTTACATCTTCAATCCAGCTCCCATCAAACACAACAACATATGCAACTATCATCTGCACACAAGGTGTAGAAGTGTAGTATGAGTACAATCGACCCCATGTACTCAGTAAGTAACAGACCTAACCTTAGGCTGAAAGTAGTGACGAGCTAACACAAGGTCGTGTTCAATACCAAAATCCCACAATAGTTCATAACAACATAAATACAAGTATAAAAGAGGTATCTCAGAAGTAAAAATGCTCAGCTCATTCACAGTTTCAGAAAATGGTCATGCTTTTCAAGTATCTCAATGAAAAACCCAAATCTCTTACCGAAAATGCCAAAAATATGAGTTAGTTTGAAAACTATAATTTTCCAAATACCTTTTCCACAATAAATAAAAATGTTTCTTTTTCTTTCCAGATAACAAGTATAAAATACCTCTCAATGCCCACATACCAATGTGTATTAGTCTTGAATGACGTGACACCGTATAGCACGAGGAAAAATGCATCTCTTTGCATGTATGTCATGTGTGCATGAAAATGCCATGTACCTTAGAGATGAATCATGTGCTCACACTCTCAGAGTACTCAATCTCACTGTCTTGCATTCTCTCTCACTATGCTCAATGCTCAGCACACTCAATCACTCAACGTTGTACAATAATCGTTGCGGCGTGCAGCCCGATTCACACACACACACACACACACACACAGATATACATATATATATATATATATATGTATATCTGTGTGTGTGTGTGTGTGTGTGTGTGAATCGGGCTGCACGCCGCAACGATTATTGTACAACGTTGAGTGATTGAGTGTGCTGAGCATTGAGCATAGTGAGAGAGAATGCAAGACAGTGAGATTGAGTACTCTGAGAGTGTGAGCACATGATTCATCTCTAAGGTACATGGCATTTTCATGCACACATGACATACATGCAAAGAGATGCATTTTTCCTCGTGCTATACGGTGTCACGTCATTCAAGACTAATACACATTGGTATGTGGGCATTGAGAGGTATTTTATACTTGTTATCTGGAAAGAAAAAGAAACATTTTTATTTATTGTGGAAAAGGTATTTGGAAAATTATAGTTTTCAAACTAACTCATATTTTTGGCATTTTCGGTAAGAGATTTGGGTTTTTCATTGAGATACTTGAAAAGCATGACCATTTTCTGAAACTGTGAATGAGCTGAGCATTTTTACTTCTGAGATACCTCTTTTATACTTGTATTTATGTTGTTATGAACTATTGTGGGATTTTGGTATTGAACACGACCTTGTGTTAGCTCGTCACTACTTTCAGCCTAAGGTTAGGTCTGTTACTTACTGAGTACATGGGGTCGATTGTACTCATACTACACTTCTACACCTTGTGTGCAGATGATAGTTGCATATGTTGTTGTGTTTGATGGGAGCTGGATTGAAGATGTAACTGCATTCTAGTTGAAGCTGCCCCTTGTTCGTGATAGCTCTAGATCTATAAAACTCTGTTTATGTACTTTTCAAATAGACTATGTATTTATTTTCTATTTCCATTTGTAAATTCNTATATATATATATATATATATATAAGTAGCCCTAAGGCTTGTTGCGGCGTGCAACCCGATCCATATATATATATAGCCTAAGTATTTTGCGGCGTGAAACCTGATCCATATACATAAAATAAAATCAATATATCACTATGGCGTGCAACCCGATCCCAAAATGTCACTCTCACTCAGGCCCTCGGCCTCACTCAGTCATCACTCTCTCCAGTCTCAATCACGGCTCACACTGTCATGAAAACTAGCCTGACAACAATAATATGATGTATCAATAACAACAGCTCAGATTGAGATATGATATGAATGCATGAATATGACTAAGTACAAAATATCAATGAAATCAGTGAGATGACAGCAGGAAACGACTACTATGGGTCCTGACAACATCAACATGAAGCCTAAACATGATATTTAGCATGATTGACAACTCAATTACTTTATCACATGGTGAAAACACAATTATCAACAAACTAGGGCTGCTATACAGTGCCATGGAAGCAATAGAGTCCCAATTCACATGGTGCACGCCCACACGCCCGTCACATAGCATGTGCGTCACCTCAATACCAACCATATAACACGTATTGCGGGGTTTCATACCCTCAACACTAAGTTTAGAGGAGTTAATTACCCCGAACAAGCCAATACCGATGTCGAGCAAGCCAAGTGATGCTCAAAGATTCCATCATGCGCGTAGCGACCTCCGAATGGCTCAAAACTAGCCAAAAACATCTCAAAGACATCTAATATAGCCAAGGAAATAATTCCAAATGATAAAGATCGAATCCTTAATTAAAACCCAAAATCGACCAAAAATAGCACTCGAGCCCATGCCTCGAAACCGGACAGAACTCATAAAATCTGACAATCAATTTGATTACGAGTCCAACCATACTAGTTTCACTCAATTCCGACTCCAAATCGTGTCCAAAACTCAAAATTTCATATTATGAAACTTTAGGCCAAAACCCCCAAGTTTCTTCTTTAAATCCACAATCCAATTGCCAAAAACGAAAATTCGTCGCATTTGCGACCACCGCTTCTGCGGTAAATGTTTCGCTTCTATGAAAATAGCCATGCTCAGCAACCCCAGCACCTGCAGATGCCAAAACTCGCTTCTACGAAGAATATCGCACTTGCACTCCCAAATCTCGCATATGCGCGCACGCTGGTGCGCTACAAAAATTCGTTTCTACAGTCTTCCTCACCCAGCCTCCTCTCGCTTCTGCGACCAATTGTCCGCATCTGCGGACTCGTATCTGTGTCTAATCTCCCGCAGATGCAGAAATACCAGAACTAGCAACCTTCAGCAATGCAATATCAAACGAAAATGATCCAAACCTCGTCCGAGAATCACCCCAGCCACTCGGGACCCCGTCCAAATATATCAAAAAGTCCCATAACATAGCGCGGAAACAAATCAAATCATCCCGGAATGAACCCAAAATTTTCACACAAGTCCCAAATGACATGACGAAGCTATTCAAATTCCCGGAACCACAATCCAAATCTGATATCCTCAGAGTCAACTTCCAGTCAAACTTATGAACTTTCCAAACCTTCAAAATTCTAATTTTTGCCAACTTGTGCCGAAACCTTCTAGAAACATCCAAATGTAAATCCGAGCATACGCCCGAGTCCAAAATACCATCCGGACCTAACAGAACCATCAACACTTTGTTCCGGGGTCAAATTCACAAAAAAACAAAACTTAGTCAACTCTTTCAACTTAAAGCTTCAACAATCAAATTCATTCTTCCAAAACGATTCTAAATAACCTAAAAATCAAAACCAACGTTTCACATAAGTCATTATATCATACGGAACTACTCATTCCCGTAAACTACCGAGCGAAGTACAAATGCTCAAAACGACTGGTCGGGTCGTTAAGTCTCAAACTCATCAGAACCCTTTTGATAGTCATCCACCTTGCTTTAATTCATCTCTGACTAAACCTTTATCAAATCATAGCCAATCCGTAAGCACAAACTCGTCTGAGAACTAATATAAAGCATTACCATGCAATTTGATGGTCGATAGCAGGATCCCTCACTAGGCTCGAAGCCACAAAACACATCACAATATAATTCATGTCTTTCGTCCTCGCCTGCACTGAAACACCCTTCATGCCATGAACACTTGATAATATAAGAATAATGGCACAGTATCACTCTTCATACTTTTACTCTCGTCCTCATATGATAATATAAATATAATGGCACGACATCATCCTTCGTGTTTTACTCTCTTCCTCACATGATAATTTATATGAAATGGCACGTCATTATCCTTCGTGCGTAATGATGTATATGAAATTAAACAGCATCACCCTTCGTGCTTTACACTCTTTCTCACATGATAGTGTATATGCAATGGAACAACATCACCCTTAGTGATTTACACTCTTCCTTACGAAGCACATGTATCAATAACAAGAAAGGTAGGAAGTATGAATAACGTCAAGAAGAGTGGTGAAGCAAATACCCTAAATGACATCAATCACAGCTCTCAAGAAAATAACAATTCAATAAACCTCAAGAACCTTATCATTCAAGTATCTCATCAAATATCAAAAGAAATCTTCAACTCAAGTACGGAATCCAAATATCTCAAGAATAATGGTCGTAGTTATGTATTTGTGATGTATAGTGATGATCGAATTTAGTACATCAGTAGTTTCACAAAAGCCCATCAAATTTTTGTCAGGTTATAATAAGTTAAATCCTAGTTTCTAGCATTGAAATTCATATTCTTATTATCATAGAAGTCAAATAAAGAATGAGGTAATAAATTCACATAGTCCAACAAGGCACATAAAATCGTATAATCTACCCCGAGCATGGAAAACTTGGCACATGCATGTACGCTTGTCACCTTGCATATGCATCACCCTCGCATGCAGCAAATAATATCAATTAGTAATATTCAAGGTGAGTAATACATACTAACTAGGTGTTTCATTCCATCAATTCAACCCTAAAACTAACTCAATCCACCATGAAATCCTTAGATCTTCAAGAAATTTCTTCAAGAATTCAAAAGAGGGTTTTGCAAGATTCCTTCCAAAAGGTAATTATACACCCTTAGACTTACATATATCTATTTATTATGGGAGTATTAGTATGAATTAAGTATTGGAACTCTTGGTATGGTGATTGGAAGTCATAAGTTCCTAATTTCAATACATAATTACTGTAGAGATTGAGAGGTGATTAGTTGATGAAATTTTGTTGGTTGGGTGTGGATGAATGGTCATACTTGTGATGTTGGAAGTTATAAATTGTTTAAAAATGAAGGTGGGATAAGTTGTTGGAAAATGGTGGTAGTTGTATGAACTAATTCTATGGTTATGAAATTTAGAAATTTATGCCTACTAGGTGTTTGATAAAATGTCTAAATGACTTAAATTATAGAAATCTTGCTAATATTGGTGCAATTGTGTTAAATTATTGTAGATTATAATTTGGTTAGTGTGGTGGACCATCGCAGTATTATTAAGGGGACAATTTCATATTTGAGTCGTCCGGAGGTGGTTTCACTCGCGAAGATCATTTAAAGTATCAGATTAGCTTCACCAAGTAAGTATCTTGCCTAACCTTGTGTGGGAGAATTTTCTCTTAGGCATTGAGTTTTATGTGGAAATTGTGTGATTGAAAACCATGTACGCGAGGTGACGAGTACGTACTTGGTTTATATGTGCAAATTATATCGGTAAAATTCGTAGACAACCTTATGTATTAACTTGGAAAATTGTTGGAACTTATTAAATCTATTATTTGTCATGCATCTTTCCTTGTTTGCCGAGGTTGTTTTTACATGATAATTTGATGTGATTTCCACTTGGCTTTTATGTGAATTCTGTGACCCCCTTGTCTTGTATATTTATTTTTGTGGCTACGAGGCGGTACTTCGGGAGATCCCCATGTCTTGAATATTTACTTTTGGGACTACTGTCGCGCCCCCCTCTTTCCTCCCCTTTCGGATCGTTCAGGGTATTCGACATTATTGGGACAACTATTTTCCTTTTGGGAAAGGGATAAGGAATTAAAGAGTCACCACCTAACAATTTTAAAGTGCGTTAAGGCACCTACTAAGGGTCATTTACAAACACAAATTGGATAACCAAAGATAGGATAAGGGCTTGAAATTACTTCAAGGGGGTGTTAGGCACCCCTCGCACCCCTCGAAGTCCACAACTGTGGTTCCCGGCCAAACAAACTTTGTGAATTTTAAAACAGGTAGCACATAAGCAATAAAAGCACATAGGTAAACAAATAAAGGTTTTTGAGAAGATTCGCAGTCTAAGCACACATATGTGCTTAAGTTTAAAAGATTTAAAGGCTAAGTACATATACAAAATTCCGTAGGTTTTACAATCTAAGCACACATGTCTAAGGGATAGAGGGGGGTCCTAGGTTGTTTATCCTATAGGATTACATCAGTACAATGCCAAGTAATTACTCTTCAGAAAAGGATCTACACGTGGAATTAGCGCACCGGTCATTATATCTATGTCTACCTTTCCCACCCCTTAGCGGTTATTAAGCGAGTGTTGTTTAATGATATCCATGCGTGATGTTACCCGTCCCTTTTTGATGGTCCTGGAGGAGATTAGGACCTCTACCTATAGGTAGTTCTAGACAGACCCTTAAGGTTTAAAAGGAGAAAATACTAGGCGACAGGCAAGAGCAGATAGGACTTGAACAGATAAAGCATGAAAGAAACAGTTAAAAGGCTCAAGTTTACCTCCACAAATATTTCATGTAAACAGCACGTCTCAGACACAAACAAGAGGCAGTTTTATTAGACAGAATCCTAAGACAGGATATCTAAGTGAATATCAATGCACAAAAGTATGCAGCTTGTTTATAAGCTTAATAGCAAGGATCTAATCAGTTTGCCTACTGATTTTAAAACTTGTGTCATTAGATAGTAAACACAACCAAGCAGTGCTCCAGCTTTTAAAGAGATTGATTACCTAAGGCTTTCCTAGGCGTGGGGTTGTGCGTAACAATTACCAGATTTGTTAAAAAATAGTTCAGAAGTTGTTTTACCTAAAAGCATGATGTTCTAGGTTATACGATTATGCAAAGACTACTACTAGTTTTATTAAGAGCAAGACAATTAGATGTGACATTGTTTCTACCTTTTTTGTGAGTCAGTAGTTAAACTAGGCGTGGTTAAGCAGATGTAAATGAAATCCTAGAGCAGGATATCTAATATGCTTCGTTAAGACATAATTTCAGGATACACAGAATTCCTAAAGGCATGATTTTTGAAATGCACAAAGAGTTACAGGGTGATGGAGACATTATTTTGAATGCACAGGAGTAACAACTTTTATGATAACGTTGTTTATTGTCCTAGGAGCAGGATTTCTAAGCGATAAACATAAAGCATGGATGAGATGCTGAAACAGTAGACATGAAATCCTAGGAACATGGTATCTAGTGCATGCTTGGCATGGTTTGAATGAACATGTTGGTCCTAAAACGTGGATTCCAATGCAGATAGAAACAATGTAAAGCTTAGTACATGATTTCTACCCGTTGATGTTAACAGGACTACATGGCTACCCTCCCCACTTTATTATCCATCCCCAATATCTATTTACAAATAATTATTACAGAACAACTGAGTAAATTACATAAATAGATAAAGGAAAAGAAGAAGTTAAACTATAGGGAGCCTGAAAAACAGGCCCAGATTCTCAGGACCTCAAATGCCCAAATGTTTCATAGCCTTTCTCATATCTGGGTGTGTCAGAGTTCCCTAAGGACCTCACGGGATTCCGGGCAGTGCTCACACCCAGATTTTATAACCATAATTGAGTAACTGCAGTGTGGAAGGTCCATCCCCCAGTGCATCAAAGTTCAGAGGGATCTCACAGGAATCCCAAGGCAGTCATACACTGGAGGGGGCAGAGCCTAAGGACCTAAGAGTAGAGTGAGAGTACTTGACATAGTTTTGAAAAGGTTTTAATAGGAAAGATAGTGTTTCGAAAAGACTTAGTTGAAATAGTTTTATAAAATAGGAGAGTTGTTTAGTAAAAAAAATAGTTTTTTTGACAAGAGTAGGAGAATTAACAAACAGTAGACTAATCACAGCACAAACAGATTCAACACATTCAAATCACAGTCCTTCATACAGTGGTGATGGGAATTGGGGACATATAGAACACATAGTATATATGAGCATAGAAGTTCTTGTAGGAGGTTTGTGGGGATTAGGGGATAGATAATGGTATCAACATAGCATGAATTTCAGAATCAACACAGAATTAGACAACTTAGGATACAAATTGCTTTGCAAAGAAAGGTTTGACTAGAAACCAGGTAAACATAAGATAGAGCAGAGTCACATTGGGACATACTACAAGGGGATAATATATTCATAAGCATATTGATCCTAAGGGGAGTGGGACATAACATAATATGCTATATGAACAATGATGTAGACATGTCAATTACATGTTAAATAACAAAACCATAGATAGAAACAAATCAGAAACATGATAAACTGAAGCAGTAAAAGAAACATGTTGGTTTTGGGACTTGAATTGAAATCAGAGCATACCAGTAAAGGGACAGTAAACACAAAGGTGAAGGGCGCATGAGAGCACAATAGTTAGCCAAGGCTAACTCAGAATAATAGTAAGTGACACAGAAAAAGAGCAGAGTGTAAGAGATAAAGTTTAAACTAATGTGTTCGTGTGTGTAGTTCAGTATGTACATATATATAATAGTTTGAAACTAGGTAAAATAAGGTAAGAAACACAATTAGGCAGTAAGTTATGGAGCTCATAACCAATTAGAGAAAGAATCAGTCCAACTACTCCCTTAATTAAGGGAGTCATTTCAAACGGTCAAAGACAGGAAACAAGTAAGGAAAGGGATTATGTAGGACTGAAGCATAAATAAGGAAATAATTTCAATCAGTGCAAGTAATTAGGCTAGGTACAGAAAGGTCTAATTAAGGAAACAATCAGTAAGAACTAACTAATAATAGTCAATCACATAATAAGGTAATAAAATAGCTTACAGGTTGGAAATCAGTAAAGACATCATCACAGGAAATCAGTAAAAGGTGTTAATCACAGAAAATTAGGAATTCAAATACAAACAGTGCTGATTAAGGGGAGATTTAACACAAAACTTTATGAACAAACGGAATAAACACATAGTAGGCAAGAAGAAGCAAAAAATCAGAAACCCTAATGGACACAGTGGTACAAATCACGTAGAATAAGGGATTCAACCAGAAAACAGTAATGACTAGAGGAATTAGTCGAACAAACGTAATATAAGCGGAAGAAGCAAGAATCAGAAACCCTAATAAACATAGTAGGGTAGAAATCACAAAATACTCAGATTAATCAAAGCAGATTCATGAGAATCAAACATGCAAACGAGTTGAAAGAACGAACAATAAAGACGAACTCAGAACCCAAAGATTAAACCAAGAAACTTAGGTTTTTCAACATAATAAATCAGATAAAGGAAAAACTTAAATAAATCGTTTAAACATAGTGAAAATCACAGAATAACACTGAAATCAGAAGAAGAATCATTTTTAAAAAGGGGTTAAGAAACCTTAGTTTGAAGATGAAGAGATGCTTCAGAAAAAATCGGAAAAATCTTTAAGAAAACAGTAAAGATAACTCGAATAGACTCGGATCTGTTACAGATCTGTCACGACCCCAAATCTAGGCCAGTCGTGATGGCGCCTATCGTGGAACTAGGCCAGCTAAAACCCAAACTCGAATCATAATAAGCTTCCATTTACATCTTTACTATATTGATTACCCATAAAGGTTTCCTTTAAACATTTATACACAGTTAAAACTATATTGAACATTAAATACAACCCCCGAGAACCCGGAGTCACTGGTCATGAGCATCTACATAAAATATAATACTCAATGAAAATAAATTCTATAATAGTAAGCAGGAGAGGGAGCAGGATTGCGGACGCATGCAACTACCTCGCAAACCTCCGAAAATCTCTGGAACAGATAGACAACTCACCTTGCCCTAACACCTGAATCTGCACAAAAGGTGCTGGGAGTAATGTAAGTACACCAACTCAGTAGTAATGAAAATAAATCAGGTCTGAGCAGCAAGAAACATATAAAATCAATGTCATCAAATCACAAGATGCACATCCTTTCTTTCCAACAATATAACATAGATATATAAAATCATCATGCCTTAAAACCAACTTCAGAAAAATCCTTTGAAGAATGTATATTTTCAACAACTTCAAATCGAAAGATTTGGTATGAAAATGAAATGAATCATATAGAGGCCCCTCGGGCAAAACATATTTCATAAGCTCAAAATGAAAGTAGTAAAATCATAAGTAGCCCCTCTGGAAAAACATGTATCATAATCAACCCCTCGGGCATGCCTCACATTCACTCTGCACCTCACAATCACTCAGCACCTCACAGTCACTCATGCCTCCCAATCGCTCGTCACTCGGCACTCACACTCGGCACTCGGCGCGCTCACTGGGGGGTGTGTACAGACTCCGGAGGGGCTCCTTCAGCCCAAGCGCTAATATCACTCAGCACCTCACCATCACTCAGCAGAACCACTCAAAAGGCTGGCACACATCGTAAAAATAAAAAACACATGAATCTGATACCAAAGGTCATACCCCTACATAACTCTGCTACACTGCGCGATATCATCCCACGCCGGACCACTTGAAATACTTCAAGACACCTTGCCCAAAATCAATAGTTATTCGAAATTCGACATCAAGTACTCAAAGTGCATTGCCATAACCACGGGGAAAACCGAACGATACCATGCCACCCGAAACAGAAGGTATATAACCAACACGTCTCAATCCCGCAACACCTAATTACTTACCTTACTCAAATCTAGATATAACGCCCAATTAGAACCGCACGATATGTGCATATAACCAATAATTACCACTCCTCGCAACACCGAAGGATAACTCATAGATCACTCTAGAACATGAATAAACTCAATCACAATCTAATGGTACAGTCCTCAATAGTAGAAATTCGGAGCCAAAAATTCCGACCAGGTGCAGAACACACACCCATATTAGCCTACCAGTAACCCTAAATTAACTCTGATCACCCACAATAGATAGACCACTTACCGAAAAGTTCATAATGACAGAATCATGGTACATACTAACATCCGACTAGCTCAGCTCACATCTTCTCAGTTCACTTCAACAAATATCCTGTTTATGAGAACTCTCAGTCTCGAAGTCCATGAAACATACGGATTACCATATCTGATCACAACTCCACCGCTCGAATACATAACACATCCCAAATACTCACTCATTCCACGAGGGATACCCCTATAATTCTTCCGTTTACCAAGCAACCTTAAATATCAACAGTCGATCCAACAATAGGGCGCCGCGATACCAATGAAGTACCCTTAACTCAAACACAATGCTCTTTTCTGAAATATATACCTTCATCAAGTCTCACCAATTAGTGATATCATCTACCTAGTCATCTAAAATTTCCCATGCTGCTTAAGAATTTATGACCTTCCTTCCAGAACTGAACCGTGAACTCACATATGCAAATCCCAGCTCTACCCAACATATCGCATGCGCCATGACAACCTAGAAAAAAATACGGGAACTCCATGGTCCCTTCTGAGCCACAAGAAACTACGTACCCAACTAGCCAAGAAATTCCATTTGATCCCGTTTAGAAGCAAATTCATTACGCCACCCGCAACTCACACCAAAAGAGAATATGCACCCTTAACCGTGTAGAAACCATCAGGAGCTATCCGAAATCCCATTTGCGCAACACCAAACCATCAGGACTGAATTCTTCTAACTCAACCAAGCTACGCAGGCCACCAAAAATCCAAGAGCATTGCTAAGAAACACCCGTAAAACTCGTCACCTCATGAACACCCAAGAATTAATCGTATCCCTTACCATGCCGATCCGGCCTACTACCAAGTTGCCCTATTTACCCAAGTTTCTTCTGACTTACCTTCAAATCGATACTTCTTCCTACCGTAATACCACAAACCACACGCGACCCAAGCACAAACCATACCGTTGAAGGCTCATAATCGACTGAATAATCCCTCAATTATCCACAAATGCACCACATTAGAAAAACTTACCCTGAAGAGACTTCCTGCGAATCTAAAGCCATTACCTTCATCTTCCTGATACCGATATGTAGAAGTCGTGATGATGTAGAATACCACAAGTCTTGAAATCCTCTAACGTAAATCTCAATCACACTGACCAATAAGACAGAATCGACCTGACCCGTTTGCACACTAACATACTAGGAAAGTAATCCACTCACTTGAAGCCACAAGAAAATTCATACACTGCACATACTACACCTTTTACAACTTCCACTAAATCATTCAATAGAACCCAATTACCCCACAAAGTACATTGCAACCTATATCGAAGAAATTTACATCACTTGTGACATTCCCAGACCCCACACCTGTAGTTCATAACTGATTTACCAATATACCTCGAACTGAAACCAATACCACACATAATCATGCAATCAACTTAGCATTAACAGACTCCCCTACTTGGCTCAAAGACAACGATCGAGACAAACAATAACTCACAATGCCCATAATAATCACCATCCCTCTAACAACTCAAGTGATCTATAAATCTCGCATTCACCATTGCAATAGTCACGCCAACTTCCACAAGCGATCTAAACTCCAATTACAATATATATCATTTTACTAGTAAAAGAGAACTTATTACAGAACTACATAGGGACCACACACCCTGGGACAACCCGCAGGGGATAACCCTGCCCGCTTAGTCTCAACTGTTATCTCTTCATACACTTCTGAAGACCAAAACTATCACGCAATCACTACACCTTCCTGCATCTGAACACATCCAACGCCTACCCTCGAGGCACCACGATACGCGGTAAAACCTGAAGCTGATGGCAGAACTAACACTGGAGCGGTGGTCACAGAAATCTCGAGCTTCTGGAAGCTCTACCCACACATGTCTGACCACATGGATACCCTCACTAGATACCACGTGTCCCAAGAATGCTACTAAACCGAGCCAAAATTCACACTCGGAGAATTGACATAGAGCCTTTCCTCCCTGAATCCTTATAATGCCATCCTCAATTACTGAGTATGCTACTCATGGCTACGCAAATATTCCAGGACGCCATCAATGAATACAATAACAAGGAGTGCTAATACGGCTGGAATACACCGTTGATCAAATACATGAACGCTACTGGGAAAATGATCAGCTCAAAAGACATCACCAGGAACTCATAACCCAACAGAAAAATCCGCTTCACTCCACAACTACACAACATGAGAGGTCTTCCAACATACTCACAACTCAAGGCCACATACCAAATCGAGACAGAAATCAAACACTCAATAAATTTTACCACATTTCTAGCCAACCCTTTTTAAACAATTCACAGTCTGGACACATCTAACCATCAAATCACACCCACCACATAGGCATCTAGTCACAAATTCTCATCAATAAGAACACAAACGGACATACAAGTCCCCAATTACATGTGCCCACACAACGAAAAATCTCAGCAATCAAGCCACAAAATGAATTCGGCCTTAAGTCCTCCAAACTGGCCCATTACCAATATGCCAAAATCACATCTCATCCATGGAAGTCACAAGTCGTCGGTGCACAACTGATATCAAGCGCTCTCGTGCGCGTTCGAATACATGGAAGGAATTCAAGAGTTACGCTCTTGGCTGAATACAATGGATTCACACGACAAGAATTCACGAATGTGAGATTTTTCCTAAGGGTTCCGCAGCCTCTCGAAGATAAGTACAGGCGTCTCCATACCGATCCGCAAGACTCTACTGAACCTGTTCATGACTGGTGAGTCCTATGTAACCTAGCGCTCTGATACCAAACTGTCACGGCCCCAAATCTAGGCCAGTCATGATGGCGCCTATCGTGGAACTAGGCCATCCAAAACCCAAACTCGAATCATAATAAGCTTCCATTTACATATTTACTATATCGATTACCCACAAAGGTTTCCTTTAAACATTTATACACAGTTAAAACTATACTGAACATTTAATACAACCCCCGAGAACCTGGAGTCACTGGTCATGAGCATCTACATATAATATACAACTCCACGAAAATAAATTCTATAATAGTAAGCAGGAGAGGGAGCAGGACTGCGGACGCATGCAGCTACCTCGCAAACCTTCGAAAATCTCTAGAACAGATAGACAGCTCACCCTGCCCTAACACCTGAATCTGCACACAAGGTGCAGGGAGTAATGTGAGTACACCAACTCAGTAGTAATGAAAATAAATCAGGTCTGAGCAGCAAGAAACACATAAAATCAATGTCATCAAATCACAAGATGCACAACCTTTCTTTCCAACAGTATAACATAAGTATATGAAATCATCATGCCTTAAAACAAACTTTAGAAAAATCCTTTGAAGAATGTATATTTTACAACAACTTCAAATCGAAAGATTTAGTATGAAAATGAAATAAATCATATAGAGGCCCCTCGGGAAAAACATATTTCATAAGCTCAGAATGAAAGTAGTAAAATCATAAGTAGCCCCTCGGGAAAAACATGTATCACAATCAGCGCCTCGGGCATGCCTCACAGTCACTCATGCCTCCCAATCGCCCGTCACTCGGCACTCGGCACTCGGCGCACTCACTGTGGGTGTGTACGGACTCTGGAGGGGTACCTTCAGCCCAAGCGCTAATATCACTCAGTACCTCACCATCACTCAGCAGAACCACTCAAAAGGCCCCTCGGGTGAATCAGTAAAACAGGGTACTCGACCCAAAACATCATTTTAAATCTCAAAGTAGTATATATGAGGCCGAGTTTCGAATACAGTAAGCACAATGTGGCTGAGTGAAATCATCAACAAATAGTGAGGGAAAACAACAGTAAAAATCCCTCAAGGGGTCTAAACAGATCGGCACAAGGCCCCAAACACAACTTATAGCCCAAGTATTTCAACAAATCTTTAGAACATAATTTAACATAAAGTTTTGAATAAAATATGCAACTCATTAGTTGTCGCGGAGAGGACCTAGTCCAATCCAAAAATCAGTACGCGCCACGTACTCGTCATCCGACATGTGCGCCGTTCTAAAATCAGTGAGAAATATGTAGTCCGAGGATCCATACCCTCAGGACAAGATTTATAACCATTACTTACCTCCACGGGGCCACAACACTAGTCCTGTATGCTCTTGCCCCTCAAATCGGCTCCTGATTGCTCCGAATCTAGCCAAAACTAGTTTAACATCATCAATATATATCAAAGGATCACAACCCAATCGAAAACTATCAAATTATACAAGAATCTCGAAATTCGGTAAAACCCGAGTCCCCCACGTCTCGGGATTCGATAAAATTTGCATCATTAGAATCCTCGACCTCCCACGATTCTATAAATACCAAGAACACTAAAATCGGACCACAATTGCCCACTCAAATCCTCAAAAGAAAAAATCAAACTCCCATGCACCCTTCTTCCCCAATTTTGGGTTTAATTCCAGCAATTTATGGTTTAATTACTTAGAAAATGACATATAAACGAGTTATGAAGTTCAAAACCTTACCTCCAAGTTATCCCCTTCGATTTCCTCTTCAAACCCTCTCAAAAGAGCTCCTAACTCGTTCAACAATGGAGGAAAATGAACTATTCTCGCACAAATGGCCTTTTAAAACATTCTGCCCAGCCATTAAATTTTCTTCAGTGTGATCACGACTCCTGGCACGCGATCGCATAGAACAACTCTCCACCCCACACACGCGCATCAGAATCCTGCATGCGATCGCACTGCCTTACCTGACCAACCTATGCGATCGCAATCCTAACCACGCGATTGCATAGAAAAAAATGCATGTCCCACTCTTTTACTCTATGAAATCGCAAACATCCTCCCGCGGTCGCGTAGAAGGAAACCAGAACCTCACACCAGCAAAAATCTACCCAGTTTTCAAGCCAAAAGTTGGTCAGTTAACCATCCGAAACACACCCGAGGCCCTCAGGACCTCAACCAAACATACCAACATATCCCATAACATCATTCAAACTTAGTCGAGCCTTTGAAACACCAAAAACAATGCAACAACACCAAAATCACATCAAATTCAAGCCTATGAACTTTGAAACTTCAAAATTTCGCCAACTACGCCGAAACCAACCGAAACACCTCTGATTGCCCTGAAATTTTGCAGACATATCCAAAATGAAATTACCAACCTGCTCCAACTTCTGGAATTCCATTCCGACCCTGATAGCCTATTTTCTACTGCCGACCGGAAATCGCCAAAAACTAACTTTCGCCAATTCAAGCCTAATTCTACATCGGACAACAAAACTTCATTCCGAACACACTCCTAAGTCCCAAATAACCTAGCGAAGCTATCCGAGCCATAAAATCCGCATTCCGGGGTCGTTCACCAATAAGTCAACTCTCAGTTGACTTTCTCAACTATTAGGCTACCTTGAGAGACCAAATGCCTCAATTCTCATCATGACCACTATGAACCCGAACCAACCAACCCAACACTCATAAATGAAGCTAAACCACATAAAATGAAGCTGAAATGGCGGAAACGGGGCTAAACTCTCGGAACGATCGGTCGGGTCATTACAAGATCTAAGGAGTCAAGAGCTAGAGTTAGGGTTTCGGAGAGAGAGAACCCAGAGACGAGAAGAGACCGGCTTAGAAACCATAGGCCTAGTAAGGAAATAGAGCGATCTTACTCAGAAAGGACATTATAGGCCTGAGAATGACATGAAAACTATGGGAGGTGAGTGAACCGCCTTCTGGTTCCTTCAAAGACCTCAAGGCAGCAATAACCTGGTGTGAGAAGGAGCCATAAAGGCTAGGATGGTGGTGAGACCACCATACTTACCGGCGAGCAAGCAGCCGATGAGAGGAGATTAGGGTTTGGGTGGGGGAGAGTTTGAGAGAGATCGGGAGGAGATGACGGCGGAGGGAAAATAAGAGATGAGAGGATGAGGGTTTGGGGGGGGGGGNATCAACGGTCCAGATTAAAAAGGGAATTGGGTCGGGTGGATTTAAGTGGATTGGGCCTGGGGTTTGGGCTGTTTTAATTGGGGCTGGGTCCGATTTAACTTAGGCTACAATTGAAATGGGATTAGGCTATTCGTTAAATACCCAATTCAAATTAATTAAAATAATTTACAAAATAGCTAATAATTATAAAAAATGAATTTCATGCATAGAAAAAACTTTAAATGATTATTTAGTATTTAAAAGTACAAATGACTAATTTCTGGTAGAAAATAGTGCAAAATTATATGCTTGGGCTATAATTGCAAAGTTATTGCAATTATAGCCAAAAGATGTGAATTTGGCTAATTATGAAATAATTGGGTCTAATTAGGACCATAAACAATAAATTAAATCAAGAAATACTTTTGAAATCATTTGTAATGCAATTTTATAATTGTTTATTCGCAATAAAATGCTGGATAGATTAATACAAATATAGGAAATTTGTGGAAAAATATCAATTGCTATTGATACATGATTTTGAAGCTATATATGCAATTTTGAAATATTTTTTGGGAAAAATTGGGTATCAACAACTACGAGGTGGTATCTCGGGAGTTGCCCCTGCCTTGCATATTTATTTTTGGGACTAACGATGTAGTACCTTGAGAGTGCCCTCTTGTTGATATTTTTCTATGGCGGAACTTGCCTTTGGTTATTTTGTTTTTCCATGATATGTAAATTCTTGTCTTCTTCCATGATGTACTAGTTGACTTTATTATTATGTGTTTTGTGCTCCTTGTTGTATTGTATTGGCTTTGGCTTTTAAGTCGAGACTCTGAGGATTTGTATTTCTTGTTTGTACTTGTTTTGATGAATGAGTTATTTTAAATAAAAGTAATTACTATTATGCTTTAATTTAATAAGTTTTACATCTAAATCAGTAGCTTATCGGATGCTTTATTTTAATTCAACTGTCATTTTCTTCACTCAAACTATTTCAATTCATTCTTTTGTTGATTTTTTACTTGATTTAAAAGTTGTAACCTTACTTTATTAAAAATAATTTTATCGTGCGGATTTTACATATTGATATTTTAGGCAGGTGATTTGTTCGTGCGGTTATGATAGAAATATGGGCACGAGGTGCCGTGAAAATATGATAGTGGGTTGAGACCCATATTTTTACGATTATGAAATGAGGTGTCACAAGGTGACTTTTATTTGAAAGAATTATATTCAAAATTATCTTTTGAAAGAATTATAGTGAAGGATATTTATTTGAAAGAATTATATTCGAAAGATATTTATTTGAAGAGAGTATATCCGAAATTATCTTTTGAAAGAATTATAGTGAAGGATATTTATTTGAAAGAATTATATTCAAAAGATATTTATTTGAAGGGAGTATATTTGAAATATATATTTAATTGAAAGGATTATATTCTAAAGATTTTTATCTGAAAAACTTAGATGTGAAAGATTTATACTTGAAGTACTTACATTTGAAAGACGTATATTTGAGGACTTGATTAATTGGTTGTATCTGTGTTCCTTATTCGTTTGAGCAGTATTTATGGTGTTCTTGTTGCCTTGCTATTTATATCACTGGTTGATTAAGTTTGTTATCACTGCAATTGGCTTCCTATTATTTTTATGCTATATTGCACGGGTTGTTAGACTAGTAAGTGTCTTGACTGTACCTCGTCACTACTCCATCGAGGTTATTCTTGATACTTACTGGGTACCGACTGTGGTGTACTCATACTACACTTCTGCACATTTTTGTGCAGAGCCAAGTATTGGAGATATCAGACTCGGACAGAGTTAGAGTGTGATCGCAAGGACTTAAGGTAGAGTTGCTTGGTCGTCGCAGTCCCTTGGAGTCTTTCCATTTTATTGTACTGTCAACTTTTATTTGAACAGTACTGTATATTCAATCCTTGAGATCCGTACATGTATTCAGTTAGAGTTCGGAACTCAGTAAATCTTGGGAGGTTGTATCACTATTTCCACTGTTGGTTTTGACACTTCTATTAAATTCAATTAAAAAAATGGCTTGAATTGTTATTATGATTGACTTACCTAGTCTTAGAGACTAAGTTCCATCACAATGCTTGTGGTGATATTTTGGGTCGTGACACAAGCCAAATCGATACACTAGAAGCGTCATCCCGCACAAATCAACCTCCGAACGGCTCGAAACTTACAAAAAGCAACTCAAAATCATCAAATAATGCCATAGGAACAAAACACAAAGGTCTAATCTTTATCAAATAATCAAAGTCAACCAAAATCTCAACCCGCACCCACACCTCAGAAATCGACAAAACTCACAAATTCTGACAATTCATTCGAATACAAAGTCCAACCATACTAATTTTACTCAAATTTGACTCCGAATCAATATCCAAAACCCAATCATTCACTTTAGGAAAGTTTAGACAAAATAAAACCCAATTTCTCTTTTAGATTCATCAATTAAATGCCAAAATAGAAAATGGAATCATGTAATATAATCAAATCCGAATAAAAAATATTTACCCTAATCCATATAGTGAAAATCCCTTCCAAAATCGCTCAAATTCGAGCTCCATAACTCAGAATGTTATAAAATGAGCTCAATGTCCGAAATAGAGTACTTATATGCACTGCCCAGTGGTACTCTACGCGATCGCGGTTGTACCCTCGCGATCACGATGCACAGCCCATTGGTACTCTACGCAGCCGCGGGTTGTACCCTCGTGATCGCGATGCACAGACGCCAAAAATACTCTTCGCATTCGCGGCACTACCCTCGCGATTGCGATGAACACAGGTATCACAACTATGCAAACGTGACTACGACCTCGTGAACGCGAATACTTCGTCCACAGCTCCCAGCTGAACCCCGATCACGAACCAACACCTGCAAATGCGATGAACAAACCTCTCAACCCTTTGCGAATACGATGAATAAACAACAAGTAGCTCCCTAAAACTCTACACGATCGCGTCGTTACTTTTGCGATTGCGAAGAAGGCCTGAGACACCAAAACCAGCAGAAAACCAGTTAAGCCAAGCATAAGGAAAAGGGTCCGAAATCATCCCGGAACTCACTCGAGCCCCTCGGGACCACGTCCGAACATGCCATCAAGTCTCAAAATATATAACAAGAACCTACTCGAAGCCTCAAATCCCACATAAAAAAATCAAAATCACGAATCAGACCTCACTCAAACTTAATGAACTTTGAACGTTCAACTTCTAAAACTTGTGCCGAACTATATCAAATAAACTCGGATTAACAAACCTATTCCAACTCTTGAAACAACAATCCGAACCCGATATCATAAAAGTCAACTCCCGGTCAAACTCATGAACCTTCCAAACCTTCAAATTTCCAACTTTAGCCAATTATGGCCAAAACCTTGTAAAAGCCTCCACACGCAAATTTGGGCACACACCCAAGTCCAAAATCACCATGCGGGCCTAATAGAACTATAAAACTCCGATCCGAGGTCAAACATACAAAGTCAAACTTGATCAACTCTTCCAACTCAAAACTTCCTAGCTGAGAATCATTCATCTGAATCACTCCCGAACAACTTGTGTAACAACCAGATCGGTCATTTTACTTGCCAGATCCCCGTTCCTCTAAACTAGAATTTCCGTATGTTCTTTTACTGTTTTATGACTTGTGGGGATGGTTAATTTGAGATTTGGAAGGGTTCGGGTTGAAATTGGAACAATTGGTTCCTTAAGTTTGCCTTAAAAGGCTAACTTTGACTTCGGTCAATATTTTGAGTAAACGACCTCGGAATCAGAATTTGACGTTCGATGATTTCAGACTTGAGCATATGCTCGGATCGGGTTTTGGATGACCCGGGAGTGTTTCGGCGCCTAATAGTGAAAATTGGTTCTTTGAAGGTTTAGAAGTTCTTTAAATTTGGTTTGAGTGGGTTTTAGTGATATCGAGGTCCAAATGGAATTCCGAGACCGGGAATAGTCTCTTAATGTCATTTAAGACTTGCAGACAAAATTTGGTGTCATTCTGAGTTCATTTGATAGGAATCACACGAGCAGAAGTCTTTTTGGAATTTTTTAATTTATGAGTCAATTCATGCATTTTGGCATCCGATTCGTAGTTTTTTATGTTATATTCGTATTTTGATCGATGGAGCCCCGAGGGTTTAGGTGAGTTTCGGACATGTGGTAGGATTTAAAAACACATCAATTTTTCTGGTGTGAGTCTTGGTGTTGCAGGTCTCGCAAATGCAAACCTCGCATTTGCGAGAAGAGCTTTGCAATTGCGAGGAAGATCGACTTGGGCAATTTCGCACTTGCGACACCTGAGTCGCATTTGCGACCTCAGCAGTGTTCGCATTTGCGACACTTTCGTCGCATATTTTACCTCAGCAGCTGAAGCTCAGGGTTCGCATTTGTGATAGTTTTGTCGCATTTGCGAACCCAGTGTCGGAAATGCGACATCAGAGGCTTGTGCCCAACTTATTTAATGTGCGACTTAGGTCATTTATCTCACTTTTCTTTCATCTCTTGGGCGATTTTAGGAGCTTTGGAAATAGGGTTTTCACATAGCACTGTGAGGTAAGTAATTCCTACACAACATAAGGTAAATACATAGATTATGGCTAGATTAACATGTAAAAATGTGAAATCAAGTGTTTAGATGAAAACCTAAGTTTTGGGTGAAATTGACATTTGACCACGAAAATAGTTATGGAATTTGATAAAAATCATATATTTATGTTTCTAAGGTTATGGGTAACAACTTTCTTTGAAAATTTCCGAAATCCGGGCACGTGGGCCCGAGGGTGAATTTTAAGAACCTTACATTTTGGGTTGGGTAACTTCTTAAATAGTTTGAATACGAAACTTTGAGCATGTATTGATTAGTTTATCTACTATTTGATTAGTTTGGGTTGATTCGGCACCGAATTGAGGGTGTGAGCACATTCTTGGACTGGAAAGTAGGCCTTGAGACGAGATAAGTCTCTTTTCTAACCTTGTAAAATGGAATTAACCCCATGGGTAAACTTAATCAATATGAAATTCTATTTGTGGGGGATACGTATGCACGGCATAACGAGAGTCCATGCGTAGCTACTATTTCATGCTTATGTCCGGGTAGATTTAGGCTTACATCATACTTTGTTGATATCATTGTTTGCTTATATTTGTTAATTGTTGGATTTAAGTAGAAGTTGAGGGTTCCAACTCTTATTTTAAAGTTCCAAGTTGAATTTCTTAACATGTCTGAAATGCATTGAGAAATATTATGATAAATTGAGAAAAATCTTTGTTCAACTACTTCGTAACTATATTCCGCAAGCGGGGTAAATTTTCACTACTCTCATGGGAGCGAGCCATTTTCCTTGGTAGATTTTATGGATATATTATATGGTTCGGGTCGTTTGACCCTCGGCAATGCATAGTATATTATTATTTATATTTAGATCGGGTTGTACGTCCTTGGCATGACTCGTGCATAACGATATCGAAATCCCTTTTATTATTAATATTGTTTCACAGACTTGAAAGAGGGAAAGGAATGGATCCGAGTAATGAATTGATTCTTACTAAAAGAGGGCTTGTTTACTTACTTTTTGCTTTGATTTATGTTATCATTGTGTAATCCATGTTTACTTAGAACTTTACATTATTATATTGTTGGCCCGTAGAGAGTGTCTAAGTCGGCCCCTCGTCACTACTTCTTCGAGGTTAGACTAGATACTTACTGAGAACATGTTGTGTCACGACCCAAACCGATTGGCCGCGACGGGAACCCGCTACCTCACTCAACCGAATACCAACATAATGCATCTTTTCGTATACCAACTTATACATAAGACATACGGGTCTATAAGACCAAAATGATCACTCATATACCAAAACATAAGCCGACAAGGCCATACAATCTTTTACGTACATGACATATGTCTACAAGCCTCTAAGAGTACATAACCTTCATAAGGCTGGGACAGGGTCCCGACATACCAATCAATATGTGTCCAATGCATACTGACCAAATAGGCAACTCGGGAGAAAATGGAGCGCATCAACACCTTCTGCTGAGCTGATAGCTTACTTGGAGGACTCTCGACCTGTCTATCAGGACCTGTGGGCATGAAACGCAGCGTCACCAAGAAAAAGGGATGTTAGTACAAATAATGTACCGAGTATTTAAGGAATGAAAATTATTAAACAATAGACATGAAACAAGCATGGAGTAAAAGACTCAACATGTATATCTGAATATCATTATGAATCATTTAATATTATAATGTCATGCGTATGCATATAAATGGCATATCATGCATCGGTATATGCGTTCCTAACATCATCAAGCCTCTGAGGGCATCCTATCATATCATCTTGGCCACTGTGGGCAAATCATCAATGTATACCAGTTGATCAGGTGGTGGTGCATATATAATGCCATAACCTTTTCCCATATCCCATATATACATACATATATAAATATACGCGTATATAACGCCATATGGTCATGGGGTACATGAATGCAATGCATGAGAAGTACGTCAATAAAATCTTTCGGAGTGTCATAAGACCATTATGCCTTTGATTAATATCATGAAATAAACTTTATCAACTTACGTATTTTCTGAGACCCATGTGATAGAATAATATGACACATGGGGAATCAAGAACATAAGAATCTCTAGTATTTCTATTAATAGAGTCATTTATGGAAATTGTGCATTTGCTCGTTTTGTTTGTGTCGTATAGTTCATGCCAAAAGAAAGAAGGGATAGTATATACGACCGAAAGTCCGATTTCGAGGTCTATGGTGCACCGAGCCCGAGCTTGAAGGGTTCGAAGTAAAGTTCGAATCAATCCCGAAACATACACTTTGAGAAGGTATGTCGAGGACCCGTCGCAACCTACCTCGGGGCATTACTAAATCGGTGGCAGTAAAGATAAAGCGAGATATTCCCAAGGGCACGTGGTTAGAGCTGATAAGGTCTGCCAAAGATAGTACAACTCTGTACTAAACTGTTATACAACTGTGCCAATAGTATTCTTTGTCATAATGAGACATGTACCATATTAGGGTTTTTCCCCTCCTATATAAAGGGGATCCCAATCATTTGTAAAGCAACAATTCTCACTGGTATAAAATATTCTACTCTACTTTTCTCGTTTGTTGTGCTCAAGATTATTCTTCAACTTTATTATTTTTCATTTATTATTCATACTTTAATCTCACTAAGCTAGCCTCGAGGCCCTCGTTCCTTTAGCAACGCTAGTTAGAGTATCACATTCTTCTTACTTACACTTGCCATTTCTTGATGACTAACTAGTATTGGAATAAATCACATATTTTTAGAACCACAAATCAAGTATAATTGTTAAAACCATTTTCGAGGTAAACATTTTGGCGCCCACCGTGGGGCTAAAGATAATAATGATTATTTTGGTGCTAGTTTTCTGATAACACAAGTTATTTTTCACACTTTTTCCTATCCAAAGATTCTTTGATTTTAGGTTAAAATATGTCTAACTCAGCAAACACACCTGTAAATGGCGGTCTTGGTTTCCATGGAGAAAAGAGTGCAACAGCTCCAAGGGTCGGCGTGCTACCGTTAAACCTCGGGGTAGCACCAGCAGCAAACACTATCAACATAGGTTCACATATTACTTTGCACGTCAATTTGGGTACTGATATTGAAGGAAGTATACTCGTACGGGACCAACCTGACGCACAAGGAACACAAGCTCGAGAAGAACGAGAATTTAGTCTACAAGTAATCTTTGAAATGTTGCAAGCATAACAAATTTCTATCGCTCAATTGCAGAGTCAGAAAAAAGACTCCGAGCATAGCAGGACCGGAAATAGCTCCCCGAGTTGAGTCAGCACCAGAAAGATTGAGCAATAAAGGGTCAGGAACTGACCCCACCATCATGAGGATGCTCGAGGAACTCAATATAAGAGTCGAGTCGGGAGAAAAAAAGATAGAGGATAACGACAAGAAAGTAGAAACCTACAACTCGAGAGTCGACCAGATCCCGGGAGCACCCCCGATTTTGAAGGTGAGTGGATTCGAAGAAGTTAGTGCAGAAGCCATTCCCACCAAGTGCGGCTCCGAAGCCCATTCCGAAAAAGTTCAAGATGCCCGACATCCCAAAATACAACGGGACCACAGACCCCAATAAGCATACTACCACATATACTTGTGGTATAAAAGGAAATAATTTAAAGGGTGATGACATCGAGTCTGTCCTGTTGAATAAATTTGGAGAAACCTTATCCGAGGGGGCCATGATGTGGTATCATAACCTACCCCCGAATTTAATAGATTCGTTTGCCATGTTGGAAGACTCATTTGTAAAGGCACATGTTGGTGCCATAAAAGTTGCTACAAGGAAGTCCGATCTGTTCAAAACAAAACAAAGATAGAACGAGATGCTAAGGGAGTTCGTATGCCATTCCTAAATGGAGCGAATGGAATTACCACCGGTCTCCGATGATTGGGCAGCGGAAGCCTTTACTCAGGGCTTGAATAAACGAAGCTCGATAGCTTCGAAGCAGCTAAAGTAAAATTTGATCGAGTATCCCGCTGTAACTTGCGAGGATGTGCACAACAGGTATCAATCAAAAATCAGGGTCGAGGACGACCAATTGGGAGCCCCTTCGGGCTCAGTATATCCAAGCAGGCTATTAGCAAAAGATTCAAGGAATGCAAAAAGGGAGCCGAGACCGAACAAGGAAAGATAACAACCCCTTTGTCGAAGACCGAAGAAATGCTTCGAGGCGTAATATACCTCAAAATGATCGAAGGGTAGATCGATGCCAAAGTTCTCGGGGACTCGTGAGAAAAATTGGGTTCGACAGGCATATTGGGCCGTTGGAGGCACCCCGATTGTCAGATTATAATTTCAACATCGATGCCTCAGACATCATATCAGCCATAGGCAAGATCAGAAATACCAGATGGCCCAAGCCCATACACTCAGATCCTTCCCAGAGGAACCCCAACTTAATGTTCAAATACCATGGCACTCACGGTCATATGACCAAGGACTGCAGACAACTTCGAGAAGAGGTAACCCGTTTGTTCAACGAAGGGCACCTTCGAGAGTTCCTCAGTGACTGGGCCAAGAACCATTTTTGAGAAAGAGATGCAAATAGGATGAATGAGCAAGAGGATCCGCAACATGTTATTCATATGATCATCGGAGGAATCGACATCCCACAGGGACTCATATTCAAATGAACAAAAGTATCCATCACAAGGGAGAAGCGATTTTGGAACTACATTCCCGAGGATACCCTCACATTCAGTGAAGAAGACATCGAGGCCTTATCTCAGCCCCATAATGATGCACTGTTAATTTCTTTCCTTTTAAACAAAGTTCAAGTTAAACATCTGCTCGTGGATCTAGGTAGTTCGGCCAATATAATCAGGTCGAGGGTCGTGGAGCAGCTTGGGCTGCTCGACCAAATCATAACCGCCCTTCGAGTCCTGAATGGGTTCAACATGGCTAGTGAAACAACGAAGGGGGAAATCATCCTCCCAGTCAATGTGGTCGGGACCATACAAGCAACCAAATTTCATGTCATTGAAGGTGAAATGAGGTACAACGCCCTGCTTGGAAGGCCATGGATACATAGTATGAGAGCAATACCATCAACCCTTCATCAAATGATGAAGTTTCCAATAAAAGATGGCGTGAAAACAGTGTATGGAGAGAAACCTGCAGCCAAAGAGATGTTCGCAGTACATGAATTGGCACCAGTATCGGCTCCATCTACCTCGGAGAAATCAGAAGGCGAACAGGTAGCTAAATAGCAATCACAACACATACCCTCGATTGAGCCTGAGGGACAGTTGATCGATGAACAGGTGGTCGAGGACGGAGAAGAAGACTTCCTCACCCCCGAGCCTTCGTTTCCCCCGAGGAATCAGATGCAACGAAGTCCACTATCAAAGAACTCGAGCAGGCAATATTGATCGAACATCTTCCAAAATGAAAGGTATACTTGGGAACGGGACTAACCCCCGAAATCAGGTAAAAACTTATTCAATTTCTTATTGATAACATTGACTGCTTCGCTTGGTCCCATTTAGATATGACAGGAATCCTACCAGAGGTAACCACCCATCGACTAAGTGTCGATCCCAAGTTCAAACCGGTGAAGCAAAAAAGGAGGCCTCAATCCGAGGTAAGGCATACATTCATCAAAGATGAGGTAACTAAGCTTCATAAAATAGGATCCATTATGGAGGTAAAATACCCCGAATGGCTAGCTAACTTAATAGTAGTCCCTAAAAAGGGAAATAAACTGAGAATATGTGTAGATTATAAAGATTTGAACAAAGCATGCCCTAAATATTCTTTCCCACTGCCAAACATCGACCGCCTAATCGATGCTACGGCTAGCCACGAGACCCTTACTTTTGCCGATGCCTACTCCGGGTACAATCAAATTCAAATGAACCTGGAGGAACATGAAAAGAATTTGTTTATCACGAAATATGAAACATATTGCTATAATGTAATGCCCTTCATGCTAAAAAATGCAGGAGCTACATACCAACGCCTAGTTAATAAGATGTTCGAAAATCAAATAGGAAAGTCTATGGAAGTTTAAATTGATGACATGTTAGTTAAGTCCCAGCGCACAGAGGGTCATTTGACTCATTTGCAGGCAACGTTCAATATTCTAAGAAGATACAACATGAAGCTCAACCCCGAGAATTACGCTTTTGGAGTTGGCTTGGGAAAATTTTTGGTCTTCATGGTGTCAAACAGGGGGATTGAGATCAACCCCGACAAAATCAAAGTCATCGAGGAGATCATCATGGTAAACAATGTGAAAGTAGTACAGTGGTTGACCAGGCGGATAACAGCCTTAGGCCGATTCATCCCGATGTCATCGGTTTGGAGTCATCACTTTTTCTCCCTTATCAAGAAGAAAAACAACTTCGAGTGGACTCCGGAATGCCAACAAGCCTTGGAAGAATTAAAACGGTATCTCTCGAGCCGACCTTTGCTCCATGCCTCGATGGTGGATGAAATACTATACTTGTATTTGGTCGTGTCCGAAGTTGCGGTAAGTGGCGTGTTGGTTCGAGAAGAACAAGGTACACAATTCCCTGTTTATTACATAAGTCGGACCCTAGGAGATGCTGAAACCACTCCACACTTAGAAAAATTAGCTCTTGTATCAGTAAGTGCATCTAGGAAGTTGAAACCATACTTTCAGTGTCATCCTATATGTGTGTTAACTACATATCCACTTCGAAACATCTTGCATAAGCCCGAATTATCAGGTCGATTGGCTAAATGGGACATCGAACTTGGAGGGGATATCAAATATTGACCTCGAACGATTATAAAGTCTCAAATTTTGGCAGACTTCGTGGCCGATTTTACGCCTACCCTTGTGCCCGAAGTAGAAAAAGAAATCTTGTTAAAAACAGGCACATCATCGGGGGTATGGACCCTCTTCACTGACGGTGCCTCGAATGTGAAAGGGTCCGAGCTCGGTATAGTTCTAAAACCACCTACGGGCGGCATAATTATCCAATCCATAAAGACTTTGAAGTTGACTGACAATGAAGCCGAGTATGAGGCCATGATTACAGGTCTCGAACTAGCCAAGGGCATAGGAGCAAAGGTCATCGTGGCAAAAGGTGACTCTCTTTTAGTACTTAACCAAGTAAATGGAAGCTTCAAAGTTCAAGAAGACATGATGGAAGATACTTAGACAAGCTTCAAGTGACATTGCATTGCTTCAAAGAGTGGACCCTGGTCCACATACCTCGAGAACAGAATAGCAAGGTCGATGCACTTGCCAACTTGGGATCCTCGGTTGAAGAAGATGACATAATCCTGGGGACTGTCGTACACCTATCAAAGTCGGTGAGAAGGCCATGCAGAAATCAACTCAACAAGTCTAACATGGGATTGGAGAAACAAGTACATCGACTACTTGAAGCATGGGAAGCTGCCCCCGGACCCAAAAGAATCGAGGGCACTTCAAGCAAAAGTAGCCAAATTTTCACTCGACGAGAATGGAACACTGTACAGAAGGACCTTTGATGGACCACTCGCAGTGTTCTTGGGACCGGGGGACACCAACTATGTGCTACGAGAAATCCACAAAGGCACTTGTGGAAACCACTTCGGTGCTGATTCTTTAGTTCAAAAGGTCATCAGAGCGGGGTATTCTGGGATAGCATGGAAAAGGACTCCAAGGAGTTCGTTCGAAGATGTAACAAATGCCAAAGATTTGCACCGATGATACATCAGCCTAGTGAACAACTACACTCAGTCCAATCCCCGTGGCCATTCATGAAATGGGGGATGGACATCGTCGGTCCCCTACCAACAGCACCAGGTAAAGCTAAATTTATCTTTTTTATGACTGAATACTTCTCAAAATGGGTAGAAGCACAGGCCTTCGAGAAGATAAGAGAAAAAGAAGTCATCGACTTCATATGGGACAACATAATATGTCGATTCAGGATCCCCTCCGAGATTACGTGTGATAATGGGAAGCAGTTCATCGGCAGCAAGGTGACGAAATTCCTCGAGGATCATAAAATCAAAAGGATTCTATCGATGCCTTACTACCCAAGTGCAAATGGCCAAGCCGAGTCCACAAACAAAACTATCATTCAAACTTAAATAAGAAGTTAGAGAATGCAAAGGGAAAGTGGAGAGAAGTGCTGCCTGAAGTACTATGGGCATATTGAACAACTTCGAAGTCGAGCACAGGGGAGACCCTGTTCTCATATGGGTCTGAGGCATTGATACTAGTCGAAGTACGGGAACCGAGCGTCAGATTTCAGCATGCCACCGAGGACTCAAATAGCGAGGCCATGAATACCTCCCTCGAGCTACTAGATGAAAAGCGCGAGGGGCACTATTCGAATGGCCGCTCAAAAATAAAGGATCGAAAAGTACTACAACAGAAGAACGAACCTCCGCAACTTCGGAGTCGAGGACTTAGTTCTAAGGAAAGTCACCCTCAACACTCGAAACCCAAATGAAGGGAAGCTAGGCCCTAGTTGGGAAGGACCATATCGTGTCCTCGGAATAGTAGGCAAAGGGTCCTACAAACTTAGCACCATGGAAGGCGAGCAACTTCCAAGCAATTGGAACATATCAATGCTCAAACGCTATTATTTCTAAGGTATAACCTTCTCCCTTTTCGTTTATATTTCATAACTAACTTGTTGCAGGTGTACAATTGAGAGGAATCGAATCACCCTTCATCTCGAAGACCTTGGCTTTTAAAGCATGCGTTGCACTCTTTTTCTTTCGATCGGGTTTTATCCCAAATGGGTTTTGCCGGAAAGTTTTTTAACGAGGCAAAATCTATATGCTACCTAAGGAAAACTCAACAAGTATTCAAGGCTTCTTTTTCAATCAACCTCGAATACTAGGGGGCATCACCCTTAGAGGTTACCTTTCCTAAGAAAACAAGTTAATCCAAAGAGGGCCTCGATAGGAGAATGATGTAATGGGCCAAACGGTCAAATGAATCGTGTCCATGTAGAATAGTTGATCCCCCGAGGGCAACAACATGTACGCATTATTCGAAGAAGCATTCTTATTTATCAAAACACTTTGTACCTCAAAGAAGTTTACTGTTTTCACATGAAACGGCTCAAGGGCCAAATACTCCCGAACACTCGGGGACTGTCATCGACAATCAACTTATCGAGTCATCAAAGACTCGAACTCATAAGACCTCAATGAGGAAATAATGAATCATAAGACCTCAATGAGGCAATGTCAAACTTATAAGACCTCAACGAGGCATACTCAAATTTATATGACCTTAAAAAAGGCATACCCCCGATATTAAGGCCAAGGCTATATATTCGAACTTGTAAGACCTCTAAAAAGGCATACCCTCGATATTAAGGCCGAGGTCATCTCACCCAGGGATTAAAGCCTACGGCCAAGTATAAAGACTATGGTCATATGAAAAGGCTACGACCGAAATAATGCGTCTAGGAGACGTCTGACTTCCGCCATAAAACTAAAGGCCTTCAAATACTTCAAAAAAATTGGAATCATGCTACCCTCGGCATAAGCAAAGGGTCTTCGATAATATCAGCTCTGAACAATTTAAAGGCTTCGAGAGAATCAGCCTTCGAGAGAACCTCACGAGGTACTCAATTATCATCGCACATCGAATTGTAATTGAGGTTCCTATCAATTGAACCATCGAAAAGTTGGACGAATATAAAAACATGCCAAGGCATAAATAAATTTTTAAAAGTCTTTAGCCAGAATGGGGAAAATTGTAGCCATTTTAGAGATCGAATTGACCCAATCTAAAAAGAGCCTAAGGGCCGATTTGTAAGAGCCTAAGGGCCAATTTTTAAGAGCCTAAGGGCCAATTTGTAAGAGCCCAAGGGCCGATATGTAAGATACTAAGGGCCGAATTGAAAAGAGCCTAAGGGACAAATTGAAAAAAGCCTAAGTGCCGATGTTTTAAAGCTTAAGGGTCGATATCTAAAGGAACTTGAAGGCTGAAGCACAATGTGCTCGAGACCTCACCTAGTTCGAACTCGAAAGTCCCAAGGCTAAGTGATCACCTATTACCGATCGTTGATCGAACACAAAACTTAAGGGTTTTATATTCAAAGTCCAATACATCAGACTGATAGTCAGCAAGCATCAAATTTCAAAAGCAAAGGCAAGAGGGAAATTAACTCAGAAACAGAACAAAGATTTCTTTATATCAAGATAATGGTACAAGAGTACATTTACAGTACTCCCATATGGATCCCTTTACAAAAATCAAAGAATACCTAGTATACCGTCGGGGACATTGTATTTACCCCTTCGGAGATTTTGTCTCCATCAACCCCTCGGGACCAGCCTCCTCGTCAGCCTCTTCTTCATCATCTTCAGCATCGGTTTCATCATTGGAAGAAAGGAGGAACTTGGTACCAATCTTGTCTACCCTGGCCTGCTCTATCTCCTCGGAGAGATCGAAGCCCTTAGCATTGATCTCCTCGAGGGTTTCCCTCCGGGATCTACATCGGATATAGTCATTGCTTATCTTCTCTCTGTTGGAGGCCCCCCTCAACTCCATTTGAGCATCAGTAGCATCTTTCAAATAGATGTCTACCATCTTGTCGGCTTTGTCTTGTATCTCCTTGGCTTCGGTTTCGGCTTCGGCTTCGGCTCGGGCATCCACCACCTCGGCCTTCGCCTTTGTGAGACCAATCTCGAGTTCGGCTATCCTGCCCGCTTGAACTGAATTGCTGTCTCGAGCGTTACGAAGTTGAATTTTTAGAGCACACACTTTTTCCAATGCATCTTTTTTTGCCGCAGTGAGGACGTCCATATGTGCCTTCCATTCATTGCATTCAAGATTGACTTGGGCGACCTCGCCCTGTAGATGTTCTAGCATTTCTACCTTCTGCTGCAACTGAGTCATTGATGTGTTAGCCTCCGAAGACGGGAGAAGGAGCCCGTATTTTTTCAAGACAGAAGTTACCTGCTTCTCTAGATTTTCCTCATACACACGTGCTCTATCCGACTCAGATCGAAGATGCTTCAACTCCCTTTTTTTTGTCACATGCCTGAGGGACTTCTCCTTATTCGAGGACCTACGCAACTCGGCCTCACAACAACATAGCTTAGCCTTAAATTTGTCGAAGACCTACAGAAAGAAAAGTTTGTTTAGACAAAGGAAGAAAGTAGAAAGATTATAATACTATTAAAAACTCACGATTGAGAAAAGCCGTTGAGCCTCCTCGAAGATCAAATTTGCATCTGCTGGTTTGACCTAATCGACCCTAGTAAAGCAACCTTGGAAGGGTTCATTCTCACTTGGGACTCCCCTAACTCGGGCGTCTTCAGGTCTCGAGCATCCCCAATGGTATCTTCAGAGAAAGATGGAAATGACGGTGAGTGACCTACTATCACGGACTCTGGGAAATCATCTGAGGCACTCTGATCGGGCTGAGATGCTTCGACGCTTATTCTCTTTGAAGTATTCCCCGAAGTCTGAGAAGCAACCAGCAAGTGACAAAGGGCCTTCGTCCTTTTTCTTCTTTTGATCTCCTCCGTCGAGGCTAAGGGCTTCGGCTGCTACGGGCTTAACTACCACGGAAGGTTTTCTGGTTCAAATCACCAATATCGAACCCTCCATCTCATCGTCATCATTGCCCACGGACCAGGTGGCACTATCAAAATCCTCGTTGATGACCACATTCTTCTTGCACCTTCGAGGAGGCTCCGTTTTGCTTTCATCATCCTCGCTCTTCGAGGATCTTTTTCTCTTAATGTCTTTCTTCGGGTTCGGAGCCAAGGTTTCTTCTTCCTCCCTGGGCAGGGCGGCCTTATCTCAGAAACTCACCAATACCTACGACCATGAAGTTAGATCATATGAAGAAGGGTATTTTCACTAAGGAAGAAGTAATGTAACACGTACCATGGTGCTTCGCCTCCCATTTTCCCTTCAACAATCCCGCCACTTGCGTTTGTCATATGTCGAAGTAGCTGCCAATTTGCGAACCCAGTCCGTGAGATTAAGGACCGTGTTAGGCATCCACGGGACCGATGAGAGAAGATAAAAGGGACAGTTATATGAAGTTTAGCAAAATTGATGAGAGGGAAATAAAGCACAAAATTCTACTCATGTGTGAAGTTCCATTTCTCGGGGAATGGTAAAAAAATAGGAACTCTGAGGGGATGATGTTGATGGTTCTCACTCGGATGAATCGGCTCATCCAGCCTCGATCCCTGTCCTCGTCGTTACTAGTAAACAAGGATTTGGTGGACCGACGTGGAAGCTTTATTATACCTCAAAAATTATGAGGTCGATACAATCGAATGAGGTGGCTGAGGGTGAACGCGCTCAGCTTTTTGAACAAAAAACCTAATAATTAGCACGATCCGCCAGAAGGACGGATTGATCTGGGCCAGGGTAACTTCTTACCTTTGGTAAAGTTGGGCATGAGTGGATCGAGGGGACCTAATGTAAAGGGATATGTATACACGGTCATAAACCCCTCTACGTAGGTCGTAATATTCTCTTCACGAGACGGGTATTTGCAGAACGACCTCTTCCTCCCATTTGCACTCTCTCTTTACAGCTTTGAGGTGTCTCTCCTCGATTGATCGTATATACCTCGAGGCATGTTCTCGATGGCCAGGGACATCGGGGGGAGGGGTGTTTCTGTGGTAAAGTCCTTCTTCATTGGAAAAGCTGCTCGTAATGAGATCGTTAAGCACCGCGGTTTGCCATCGGCTGGATGAGAAATAGAAGTGGGGGTTCCTTCTTTCTGAGGAACGGATTTGGATGTTTTAGTCATAATTTCTTTAAGAAAAGAAAGGATAAGATGAAAACACCAACGCAACTTTGAATTAATATGATGGAAGAACTGGTGGTGACAAGGAAGTTATAGAAGAAATGGTTGTTGTAGAATGGTAAAGTTCTTAATGAGTAAAGGGAAGAAATATATATAAGGGAAAAATGGCAAATGTTCATGATATTGATGGCCAACCACCCCTAACAACCAATTATAGCTTTTAGGGAAGAGAACCAACGGGGCGCTTCAGTCATTTCAGCGCTTACATCATAGGAGTGATGTCATCATAAAAAGCATCGAAGGGTCGAGAATTCAAAATCTTTTCTTGTCATTTCATACTAAGAAACGCGGGGACTATCAGTATACGGCTGAAATCGGAGGAGTCCGATTTTGAGGTCTATAGTGCGCCGAGCCCGAGCTCGAAGGGTTCGAAATAAAGTTCGAATCGCTCCCGGAACATACACTTAGAGAAGGTATGTCGAGGACCCATCGCAACCTACGAGGCAGTACCAAATCGATGGCAGTCAAGAAAAAGTGAGAAATTCCCAAGGGCACGTGGTTAGAACTGATAAGATGTGGCAGAGATAGTACAACTCTGTACTAAACCTTTATACAGTTGTACCAATAGTATTCTTTGCCATGATGAGATGTACCATATTAGAGTTTTTCCCCTCCTATATAAAGGGGATCCCTATCATTTGTAAAGGAACAATTCTCACTGGTATAGAATATTCTACTCTATTTTTCTCGTTTTCTGTGCTCAAGTTTATTCTTCAACTTTATTGTTTTTCATTTATTGTTCATACGTTAATGTCACTAAGCTAGCCTCGAGGCCCTGAAATCACCTAGCTCGAGGCCCTCATTCCTTTAGCAACGCTGGTTCGATTATCACATTCTTCCTACTTACTCTTGCCATTTCTTGCTTAACTAGTATTGGAATAAATCACATATTTTTAGAACCACAAATCAAGTATAATTGTTAAAACCATTTTCGAGGTAAACAGATAGCCTTAACATACCTGAGTCGATTCTCTTGACGATCTCTCTAACACACGTTAATTGCGATAAAACATGTGACGACAAGATCGGAGTAGGGAAAAATTTGTATGATATACTTGAGAAAGACTGCACTGTACTTCCTTATAATTGCAAAATCTCACGTTTCTTTGAATTGGTGAAGATATTGCGTTGCTTGTATTGATATATGCTGATGCATATTATAATGTCTCATGAAGTTTACGTTGGTTATTCATGATTTCTTAAGGTTGAGATGTTTTATGACTTCTTAAGGTTATTCATTACTTCTTAAGGTTGAGAATCTCACGTGGCTTAACCACAAACCTTGAATCCTTAATCTTTGCCACATAATCCATAAGATTTAAGAGTCATAAAGCTTGGGGTGGCATGTTACCACGTGGGGTTCTTCAATTATCCAAAGAATTTAATCAACCTCCCACTAAAAATTATTAATTACCCAATTATCCGCATAATTAAGAATTATCTCGACTTACTTAAAATACCACTCACTTTTAACATACCTTATACACCTTACTATCATGGTCATGTGGTACCTTGTATGGCACTAGTCCATATATACCGAGTATTTTAGCTCGGGCAGTATTTTATACCAAATTGACAAACTTCTACGAAACTCATTTTCTTCGATTCTCTTACCCTCTCACCTTCACGAATTTACTCATCACTTGTTTGAAATAGCATAACGCTTATAATCTCAAAATAATCTCATTCCCAAACTTACGTCGATTAACTTACGATGAAACTTTAACGTCCGAAAATGCGGGATGTAACATATCATTTCCAAGCTTCCATCGACTTATTCATGACATACTTTCACGTACGAAAACATAGGGTGTAACATGTTGTTTATGTACTCACGCTACACTTTCGCACTTGAATGTGCAGAATCTGAGGCAGGTGCATCTGGTTACCAGTCTGGCGCGCACGTTTGACTTGCACTTAGAGACTTCATGGTGAACTGCTTTCCGAGCCGTTTTGACTTACTAGAATGCCCATATACTTGTGACACCAGGTCTTGGAACACACTAGTAGACTGATGTTTTTAGATTTATTGTTCTGATTCCAATTTTCACTCTGTTGCTTTTGTTTAATTATTTTATAGCGGTGTAATGAAAAAACTTTTATCAATATGGGATGTTATTCACTTAACAAACATATTAACCGTGGAAATCACTAGTTTGATCAGTGTTGGCTTGCCTAGCATCGTTGTTGGGTGCCATCACGGCCTATAATAAAATTGGGACGTGACAACATGGTATCAGAGCACTAGGTTCATGTAGGTCTCACAAGTTATGCGGAGGCCTAATAGAGTCTTGTGGATCGGTGCAAAGATGTTCTGTACCTATCTTCGAGAGGCTATAGGGCGTTAGGAAACTAATCTTTATTCATCTCCTATCGTGCAGTTGATGGTATGCTAAGTTTCTTCTCTTACTCTATCACAGATGATGAGAACGCGCGCGGCTGATGTTTCAGACCCGGGAGGAGCTATTCCCCCCATTGTGAGAGACCGAGGTAGAGGTCGGGGGAGGTAACCGGCCCGAGCTAGGGGACGAGGACCTCCCAGAATTGTCCCAGTTGTACCACCAACGGGTCCAGTGGAGGTTCCCATTGTTGAGGAGCATGGCGAGGTGCCCTCATTGGAGCCAGCTCCGGTAGACTTCACGTCAGCACCGGGCTTTAGGAGGTCATGGTCCGTATGCGGCGGTTCATAGATTTTATAACCCAAGCTTGTTTATTTCCAGAAGACCCAGCCACATCTCAGGCGGGAGGGGGAGCACATACCCCTACTAATCAGGCACCTAGGCATGCACCTACCGTATATCAGACCCCCAGTACACTACACGTGGGCAGGGTCCAGCCAATTGCAGCGATTGTACCTGAGCCTACACCAGTTGTGGCCAGCTAGCTGTAGAAGCTTTTGAATAGATGGACCAGGCTTCACCCTACGGTCTTTGGGGGTGAGCGACATGAGGATTCTCAATACTTTATTGGTAGGTTCAGGGACGGACTACACAACATGAGGATATTGGAGTCTCACGGGGTAGATTTCACTACCTTCCAGTTGGAGGGAAGCACACGTAGGTGGTTGTCACGACCCAAACCGATGGGCCGCGACGGGTGCCCGAGTCCTACCTGTCGAACATCCTTAAGAATGTGTCTAAAGATATAAACATGAATAATATACGTAAGGGAAACATATCCAAAATACATATGTACATATACATGCAGAATACAATGGGTAAGACGACAAGGCTGCTATAGACAACTATATATCCAAAACTGGAAGCCGACAAGGCCGCATACTATCCAACTATACATAACTATCTACAGTCCTCTAATAGAAAATACAATTTTCCGAGGACGGGACTGGCCCACGTCATACTCGTAGTATACCAAAATATCATACCAAAATCAAAAGCAGCTCCGGATCAAGTGGAGCACGCCAACTCTTGCTAATCAAGGATCCTAAGAAGGGGGACCGTCAGCTTTCCTGCCTGCACCTGCGGGCATGAAACGCAGGCCCTGAGAAATAGGGCGTCAGTACGAGTAATGTATAGAGTATGTAAGGCATGAAAATCAATACATAAAAGACATAGATAAAACATGAAGCAAAGAAATACACTTGTAAGTCTGAATAACTTTGTAAATTCTGAAACATTTATAATGTCATTCACGTGCGTATAAATGTCATGTCATGCATAGGTATAGGTGTACATAACATCATCAAGCCTCTGAGGGCATCCTATCATATCGTCTCGGCCACTGTGGGCAACATCATCAACATATACCAACTGATCAGGTGGTGGTGCGTATATAACGCTGTAACCTTTTTCCATATCCCATATACATACATATATACATATAAGTACGCGTAAATAATGCCATCTGGTCATGGGTCAATGTACATATATAAATGAATAAAATGCATGAAGATATGTTAATAATCTCAATATTCCTTTTGGGTAAACTTTATCAACTGCGTATTATTCTGAGACCCATGAACAAAAGATATAATTGTATGTCACATGGGGAATCAAGAACATAGAAACCCTAAGTATTTCTATGAATAGAGTCATTTATGAAAGCAGTGCGTTTGCTCATTTGTTTTGTATCATTTGGATCAGGCCAAAAAGAAAGAAGGGATAGCCTTAACATATCTGGAGTAGGGAAAAATCTGTATGATATTCTTGGGAAAAGTTGCACAGTACTCCCTTAGAATCGCAAAACCTCACGTTGCTTAAGATGCTAAGAACTCTCGTTGGAATTTTTCTATTTCAAGAAATCTTGTTGAGATTTTGTTGGATTAAGGTCACGTCCGTTTTGAATGTTTGTAATATGGAGAAAATTATAAGACTACTTCTTGATTATCTTTAAGGTCAAATGTAGCCCAAGATGCCAAACTTCTAATGTCTTTACATAAGTGTCAAGTGTATGATACTTTAGATGGCAACCCTTCATTTTATATTATGAGTCACTTAATTTGAATTGGGGATGCCACCTCATGCCCTTTAATCTTTATCCACTACATCCCTAATTAATTAGGTAATATCCCATTACCCAATAATTAATCAATTACCCACATAATTAAGAATTATCTCAAGTTACTTAAAATACTACTCACTTTTAACATACCTTGTACACCTTACTATCATGGTCATGTAGTACGTCGTATGGCACTAGTCCATAAATACTGGGTATTATAGCTCGGACCGTATTTTATCCCAAATCGACAATCTTTAACGAAATACATTTTCATTAATTCGTGTACCCTTTATCCTTCATGGCACTTACTTATCGCTTGTTATAAATAGCATAAATACGTTAACCTCAAGATAATCTCATCCCCGAGTCTACATCGATTTACTGAAGACGAAACTTTAACGTACGAAATGCGAGGTGTAACATCCTCCCCCCCCCCTAGAAACATTCATCCTCGAATGTTCAACCCCCCGAATCTATATAAATTTTGGAAGAGTCGCCTTTGTAACAATGCTACTACTGACTTCTCCTGTGGAAACTCAATAATTCAATGTCACATAGGACCACAGTCATCAATAATGACAATTGCCTCACACGACCAATGATAATAACTAACACAAGAATCCATACACGTACCTTAAGATTGTAATGTCTCAGCCGGAAGAGGAAATAAGTGAGGATATCTAGACTTCATGTCTTCTTCGGCCTCCCAAGTCATTTCTTCGACATTGTTGTTTCTCCAAAGTACTTTCATCGAAGCTATGTCTTTTGTTCCCAATCTCCGAACCTGTCTGTCTAATATAGCAATGGGAGTTTCTTCATATGATAGTTGCTCTATGACCTGAATGTCGTCAACTGACACGATTCTAGAAGGATCTCCGATACATTTACGGAGCATAGACACATGAAAGATTAGATTTCCAGATTCCACGTCCAAAGGCAAGTCTAACTCATATGCTACCTGGCCTACCTTATGTATGACTCTATATGGTCCAATGTACCGAGGGCTAAGTTTCCTTTCTTATCGAACCTCATGACACCTTTAGGAATACCCAGTTGTCAACCTAAAACTCCAAGACTAGCCGTTGGTTATCCGCATAAGACTTCTGACGGCTTTGAGCTGCTAATAGCCTTTCCTATATAAGCTTAATATTCTCGATTGCCTGTTGTACCAATTCTGGTCCTACTAATGTAGTTTCCCCGACACCGAACCACCCTACAGAAGACCTACATTTCCATCTGTAAAGAGCTTCATATAAAGCTATCTGAATACTGGAATGGTAGCTATTATTATATCTGAACTCAATAAGTGGTAGATGATCATCCCAGCTACCTTTGAAGTCTATCACACAAGCACGTAACATATCCTCAAGTGTCTGTAACGACCTGGCCGGTCGTTCCATAGGATTTAGCCATGTTCCCCCTGTTTCTGCTTTATTGTGCGTTGTTTAGCCTAATTTTGTCGAGTTGAGTCGATTGGTTCGGGTTTGTAGTGGTCGTGGTGAGAGATGAGACACTTAGTCTCTTAAATTGGCTTAATAGTTGGAAAAGTCAACTAGAAGTTGACCTATTGGTAAACAGCCTCAGAATGTAGATTTTATGGCTCAGATAGCTTCGTTAGGTGATTTGAGACTTAGGAGTGTGTTCGGAATGTGGTTTTGATGTCCGGTGTATAATTAGGCTTGAATTAGCGAAGTTGAGTTTTTGGCAATTTTTGGTCGGCACTAAAAAATTAGCTACCGGGGTCAGAATGAAATTCCGGAAGTTGGAACAGGTTCGTAGTGTTATTTTGGATGTGTATGAAAAATTTTAGGTCAATCCAACGTGTTTTGGATGGTTTCGGCATCTTTGGCGAAATTTAGAAATGTCAAAGTTCATAGGCTTGAATCTGATGTGATTTTGGTGTTTTGGCGTTGTTTTGGGTGTTTCGAAGGCTCGACTAAGTTTGAATAAGGTTATGGGACGTTTTGGTATGTTTGGTTGAGGTCCCGAGGGCCTCGGGTGTATTTTGAGAGGTTAACGGATAAAGTTTTAATGTTGGAAATTGCAGATTTTGCTAGTGTTCAGTTCTGGTTTTCTTCTATGCGATCGCAAGGTTAAGGATGCGATCGCATAGGCTTGTCTGAGGCAGCATGTTATTTTTTCTATGCGACCGCGTTTAGGGAGGCTGCGATCGCGTGGACTGTGAGAGCGTGTGCTATGCGATCGCATGTGAGGATTGTGCGATCGCATAGGGAGTGAGGCGCGTGTGGGGGCTGTGTGTTGGTTCTGTGCGAACGCATGGGGGTAAGGTGCGATCGTATAGAGACGGTTTGATCTGTGCTTCGCGAACGCGGGTTCCGGAACGCGAACGCACTGAGGAAATAATAGGGGCCTGGGCAGTATACTTTAAAAAGCCATATTCACGAATTTTAGGCTACTTTTCACAATTTTTTGACGGAATTGAGGCTTTTGAGAGAGATTAAAGAGGGAATCAAAGGGGAAACACTTGGAGGTAAGATTTTTGACTTCATAACTCGATTCTATGTTGATTTATAAGTAATTAAACCTGAAATTAATTGGATTTAAACCCAAAATTGGGGAAGTTAGGGCATGAGAGATTGGGACGTTGGTTGAGTAATTGAAGAGGTAATTGTGGTCCGATTTTGGATGTTCTAGGTATGTATAGAATCTTGGGAGAATGAGGATTCGGGTTTTGTAATTTTTATCGAGTTCCGAGACATGGTATAGGGTTTGGTCAATTTCGGCATTTGTCCCAATTGTGATAATTTTCGAATGGGTTTTGTCTTCCTGTTATTAATTCAATTTTGATAGACAGAGCATTTGGGAGCCTAATCGAGGGGAAAGAGCAATGCGGAGTAGTTTTCGGGCTGGTTTGAGGTAAGTAACGATTGTAACTCTAGACCTGAGGGTATGAAACCCCGGTATTTCACTTTGTTTTGGTAAATGAGGTGACGCACATGCTAGGTGACAAGCGTGTGGGCATGCACCGGTAGGGATTGTGACTCGGTCCATCCCGTGGCGACTATTATGCCGCGTATTTAATTCGAAATCATAAGATGTCCTGTATTTTTTAGGTTTATATTATATTATGGTTAGTATGCCACGTTTGGGGCCTTGTGACGATCTGTTTAGAACCCCCAGGGTATATTTTTACACTATTCTCACACCATTTTTTTATATAAAATTTGTGAACTCAGTCATGTTTATTACTTGTTGCTATTTCACTGTTATTATACTGTTTTAGAATACTGTGAGGTATTTGGGGTTGGGATGTTGAGATGAGTTGCCCGAGTGGCTTGAAAGGATGACTGAGTGAGGTCGAGAGCCAAGTTTGTGAGGATAGTTATGGATCGGGCTGCACGCCGTAGCATATATAGATATTATATGGATCGGGCTACACGCCGAAAAATACACACACACACACACACACACATAATTTTTATATATATATATATATATATATATATATATATATATATATATTGGATCGGGCTGAACGCCGCAACAATATAGTGCTTGGGCTGTAGGAGCCCCTCCAGGAGTCTGTACACCCCCAGTGAGCACAGTCGACTATTATTTGGATCGGGCTG